>JAXQQM020089205.1:0-22257 GCA_034641835.2 Pinus albicaulis | reverse complement strand
TACAGGCCGTGTACTTGTGACCACTTTTGACGGCACTCCAATCCAATCTTCAGAGAGAGAGTTATTGAACTTTTCCCACGATCACCTCTTTGAGATGAAATTCAGGAGCCTGCAAAAGCACTACCTTCCACAGATCATATCTCCAAAAATATTGCGAACCAAGTTCTGAAATTTTTTGACGAATTTCCTCAGGATTTCAGCTTCGCACCATATGAATTTCAGACTCTGACCCTTCGTACAAAAAACTTTATAGCGCAAATGCCACGATGACCTGTTTATGAGCTTGAAAAAATACCTAACTTCCACAGATGATATCTCCTCAAATATTGCGAACCAAGATCTGAAATTTTTAGACAACCTTCCTCAAGATTTCAGCTTCGCACCCTAGAAATTTCAGCTTCTGAAGCTTCGTAGAAAAAAAGTTATAGCGACAATTCCACGATGACCCTGTTTGGAGCAGCGAAACCCTAGAATCCAAAGCTCTGATACCAAATGTTGTGTAACCAGCTCCAAAAATAGAAGAAAAGAGATATCAACGCCTTAGAAATGAGCCACTTCGAGGGGGAAACCTCCAATACATTACATAAAATGAACAATTCTTGGATGATACAATTTACAAAACCTCCTTTCTATATATAGGAGTCCATGGGGCCATAATGTAATCCTAGTGGGCCACAATGTAATCCTAGCCGACCTAACAATAATAATTTAAGGGCACAATAATAACAAAATGGGGGTTACAAGGGTACAATAATAACAATAAGGGGTTTACACTAACAATAATAAGGGGCTATACTAGTGATATAGGGACCTAACATAAGGGGCTGGCCTGTGAAACCTTAGTGAAGTCGGAGGAGGTGGTGCTGTCTCTCAACACTTTGATTCTGGCCTTGCTGCTGTCAAGTGGTGCATATGGTATGAAAGGTTCAAGCAGCTGTTCTTTCCCTATAACTTCGGCTTCACTTGAGACTGTTTTCTGCTTTTTACGAGTGGGAGAACCTGCTCCTGAAGGACCCACTTCTTCTTCTTGGCCTTTATTGATGCCTTCCTCTTCCCTTGTGGCAGATGAATCTGTCTCCATCTGCGAAACCAAAGGCCAAATTTCCAAGTTAGCCTTCGACTCTATAAACGATCTTGGTTCATGCACATAAGGGGCAGACCGGTTCCTCTTTCTTCTGTTTAAAATGATCTCCTGAGGATCATAGGCCCAATTTCTCCCCTGTCTTAGGTCCATGCCCTGCAACAGCTTCTCAACATTGGGAAGGGCAAGTCTTGAATTCACGACGAACGGGCCGATATGGGTAGGTAGCCTCAGTATGTAACCTTTCTTGGTGGGGACAAAGTGGAGCTGGTCAGCCTTGAGGGCTTGCCGAATATACTCCAGAGCATAAAATCATCGAGCGGAAAACACGGGTAGCAGGTAAGGGGCGACCTCGGCTCCATAGACCCGAATTTCAGTATAATTATCAAAGAGATACCAATCCCCGGTGCTCTGGGTTTTACCATCTTGCAGCCAATTCTTTATTTCAGGAAAAACCCTAGGTGATGGCGAATCATGAATGATGATGTAAGCAATGGACATGAAATCGTTTAGGAAACTTGAATAACCCACCCCTTTTGGCAATTGGCGCACTGAAAAGTTCCAGTCAAAAACAGGTCGGGGTTGAGAATTGACCTCGTACACCCTATCCAAGCCCAAACGCTCGAACCTATCAGCATGCTGATACAAGAAAAGATAGAACACCATTGAACAGAAACGAAAATGACTAGTTTCTGAAATCTCTTGGAACTGAGTGTGAATATTGGCAGATAAGTAACCTGGGATATCCAGGACGACCCCCTTCTGAGACATTAACCACAGAAAGAAAACACATACTTTGGAAGTTTCCCCCAACCCGCCTATACCTAAAAGACCCGCAATGAGAGATAGGATGGGCTGCACTTCTTCCTTAAACAGGTTTAATGGGAGGAGTTCCGCACCGGGAAGGGAAGTAGCCTGGCTGCTGGTGATAGAAGCAATGAAGCTTTTTTGATGCTCCCATGGCGATTTAGTAAACTGGGAAGTTAAAGCTTCTTCGTTGAAAGCAGTGTAGGTGGCACTGGTGGGAAAACGGAGGGCTTGCTTGATGATTTCGGGAGAAAGGGAGAGAATCTTGTTCCCCTGGGGGGAGGTAAACGTGCCTCGGTTTTCATCGTAGGCGTCTCTAAGCCAGCAGATCAACTCGACCACTGGGAAGACTGGGGGGTAATCTGATGGTAAAATCCTGATACAACCACCTGATATCGATCCCTATTATGGACATGTCGCGAAAAGAGTTCAGGTCTTATACTGCTAATGGGGACAGGGTATTGGTGATCGCAGATTCCAACTTGTTGGTCTATGAAAGGCTCGAACCCAAGAGGGTTTCTGGTTTCTCGGACCTGGGGAGTCTCTGGTTCGTTTTTCTTGGGTGTGCCCCTTCCCATGACTGACATATGGAATCTGAAAAGAAAAACGAAAGGAAAACAAAGGGAATGTAATGGACAGAGTACCTACACAGTAGATAAATTTGCTTGGGAAAGCGATGCGGAGGGTAGTCTGGTGATGATTGGGTAGACCTGGTACTTGTTCCCGCTTGGTATATACCATAACTGGAAGACCTGAGACTTTTACCGCAGTAAAATACGGGAAACTGATGTCTAAGACTGGTAATTCTGAGGGAAAAAGGGGTAGAGGTGAAATAAATAGGGTAAGTGTCGTAAGGACACTTACAGTGGGGCACGCGGCGTGTAGGGATTGGGCGTTAGTTGGGGACAGGTGAACACCGCATGCCGGGTTTAATACTGGTACGGGCCTCAATACCAGCTCATCTAGGACTTACCTTACCTTTTTTCCGCATGCGCCATATGATTCCTAAAACATATCTTCCCCAAAAGCGAATTAAATACATAACCTACCAATTGTAAGGGCCCACATTGCGTTCCGCCACATCACCACATCTCCGCGCCCTGCTCTTGCCACTTCATTCTGACCTTGGGTCCCCACCATGTCACGTTATTGCAACTCCGCGGGGGTATGGGTCTCTTCCCACTCTCGCTGCTTGACCCCCGTGGAAATTCCCAACTGCAGCATTCCCTTGTATGGATATTCGTAAAGTGGCAATTCTTTTAATATATTTGTTGTGCGCTCTTCGTACCACATAATTTCACTTCTGGTATTTCCACTACCCTTTTTACTTTATACATCGGCCCTTTCGTATTACTTCCGCCTCTAGCTTTTAGGCACGTGACTTCTCTTACTTTGTTTCATTTTGACCCACTCTTCAAACATTTCACCATTTGATATAATGTTCGGTGCATGACTTATCAACATTTAATAAAGCAATGACTTATGTTAAATATTGAACAACACCTTGGAAGCGTGTTTTCAAAGTAACCGATGCTCAGGTATAAGATATATTCTTATTTACTTGTTGGCAATGTTTTGAAATCATTAGCAATTTTAGAACCAACGGTTTGTATGTTGTATTATTGACTCTAGAAACACTGAAGAAGGATTTTTGAGCTAAATATTAACATTATTATTTCATTGATTAGTGGTATTACTATTTGCTGTTTCCTCTAATATGCTAGCAATACTGGGATATGTTGGAAGATATTTAGTTTTCCTTACTAAATTTGTAATTGCATTATATGTAGTAAAATGATGATCCAAAGTCATTTATTTTTCTGTTGTATTGTTTTGCTTTAAGGTTGAGGTTGTTGTTCGAGATAATGCACAAAGATTGTTCCTGTCCAGATTGAGTTCACTTGGAAAAGGTGAGCTGTACATTCCCTTGTACATCATATTATGTACAAACCATTGTACTTCTATTTACACGTTTGACATGTTTAACATGAGCATGTAAATCTGAGTTGCATGAAACATGGATATGTGTACAAGTTTCTGAAATGGGAACAATTGGAAACGTGACATCCCGCCCCCCAAAAAAATAGAGAAAAAATGAAAAAAAAAAAAAATATGTAGGGGAAATACAATATACTTATAAAAAAAAAAAAAAAAAAAAAAAAAATTATAGATATTAGTTTTTTATGTTTATTTTTAAATAACACTTTATCTTGCAAGAAAATAAGAATGATACACAATTGACATTTTAGAAGGAAATCCATGTCTATCTTAACTCTCTTAGATGACTACATGATGCAAAATCTCACAGATTGGTGGTCTTGATTAATGATAATACCATGCCTTCATGTATGATAGAATCCAGTGGAAACACTACAATCCCACCAAACCTGAAATCTGGAAAAGTGTTGATTCTGCGAAATTTTGAATAGGATATGGAATTCTACTTTCTCCATATTAAGTCCAATGAGGTTGGAACTTGGAACCACTCATATACCCTGAAACAATTAGTGAATGTTAAAAATTGAAGTAAAAGTTGACATTCTCCTTTATCTAACCTTTTTCAATTACCAGCAATTAATAAGGTGACAATCTCCTTATAGGTTAATTCCCTATCGCTCTTTTGTCTTAAAGTGTCATTGGCGTGGATAGGGCGATATTTTCCTATGGGTCCCATGCTTCATGGGTGCTTTGGTGGGCCCAAAAAGTTTCAGAAAAGTACCTGAAATGTCACTGGAAATCACTGAAATGCTATGGAAACCAGTGTTGCAAACATCTCGATAACATCCCGATTTTATCTCGAAATCATGATTGTTTGGCCTAGCCGATGTTTGCCGATTTTTACCCATATTTTTATGGTATCTTAATTTTGCTGATGTTTGCTGAGTTTTACCAATATTTTCTCGATTTTTACGATTTTTTGGTTTTTCGGAACCTTGCCAATTTTATCCCGATGTCGATGTTCGCAACATTGATGGAAACACTGTCGGCCAAACCATACAATGTTTGTAATGCAGATAGGGAAATATTTACCTATGGGTCCCATGCCTCGTCATGGGTGCTTGGTGGGACCAAAAGCTTTCAAAAACTTATTTGGAAATCAATGAAACACCTTCGAAATGCCCGTGGCCATACCATAGAGCATTGGCCGGAAATGTCATATGGTACAGCATTTCCAGAAAACACCGTATGGTACAACATTTCTAGGAAACGCTGCATGATACAGCTGGTGGCATTTCCTACTACTTTTTCCTTCTGGGTGTTTCAGGTAAGTTATGGCAGTTCCAGGAAACATTGTATGGTATAGTCGGTGGCTTTTATAAGGCTTTTCAGGCTGGTTTCAATGTTTCTAGGTGTTTCAGATACTGGAACACTCTCTAGTAGGTGTTTACTGCAACTTAGATGTAAATATTATGTCGACCAACATGATTCTAGTTTCAAAATATGCTTTTTATTTGACATTAAAAAATATTGAGGATATTTATATAACATTCGTGGGGATGAGACATTTACTTTAGGTAGGACTTGAATTATCACTCTAGGTTGTATTCTCTTCATGGAACTACCATATTGAAAGATGACATTTCTGGTTTTTTGATTAATGTGGTTGCAGCCTGCTTCTAGTTTTATGTAATATCCCAAATGGGATATTTTAACTAAAAAATGCAGGAAAATAACTAAACTCCACAATATGCCGTAAAATCACTATTTACTCAACAAAAGATTGCCATGGAAAATAAACACATAATCATTGCAATCTATCAACACAACAAATAGGAATAATCTCAACATTTTATTATAGATAATAACCAAGGTTACAAATACATCAGACCCAAAATAGTTGAGATGGAAAACTGGCCAGCAAGAAGAACTGTTGCACTGCGCTGGCCTCCAAAACTGACTGCTGCACTGTCCCTCCGGCAACAGCTACCATTGAACCCACTGAAGCACAACTTGAAGATCTGAATGATCCTCACACCAATCCCTGAAGCTCTACGAAACTTCTGATTGAAGTCTCCTCAAGAGAGTTGGGTTTTTGTCCAACACTCACAAATCACCCGAGGGTTTCCGTCCTGGGGCTATGGTTGAAGTAGAGAACCACGTCTCACACCTCTCATACAATAAAATATCAAGATCCCAAAGATATCTCTCAATGGCCTCCTCCCTTTCTTTTATAGATCTCTTGGAGCCTTCTAGAGCATTATTTTATTATTATTTTATTCATGGAGCACTTTTCCCTCTTATTAAAATATTCCTTTTTAATGCATAAAAGGGTAAATCGACTACCACACCTCCTTCGGTCACTGAAACCCGTGTCTAACCGTCCCACCATGTAGATATCCTTGTCCCGGTTCCAATGAGCTATTACACTAAGGTGTTCCATCATATATTCCTCTCAGAATGCCACCTTGAGCGTAATCAGCTAAGTTAAGCCCAAAAATAACTCAAATTTCCGAAAGTTGTCGGAATGCACCGAAACGAAAGCCAAACTTCTCGGATGATGGAATATATCAAGCCAATGCCATCCGACCGCATAGAAACCCCTCAAAACTCCTCCAAAAGGCCCCTAGGCCCGCAGATGACACCAACCTGTACCTGTGACCGGTTTGCTTCTAACTCTGGAAGTCCATCCTAGCCCTATCATAGGTGACACCAAAAAAGGGAATATTACATTTTATTAATGGTTAAAGATGTATAAGGCTTTATTTTGTAGTTTCTCAGTATCCCCTTCATTCTTTTGAAAATTATTCAACGTGTTTATGTTAAAATATGTGATTGTACAACCTATCTAGTCCTACCTGTTATGCTTTTTTTCTCAGTGTTTTTTTTTATCAAAACACATCTAACATTTGGAAAAGTTAGTTATCTAAATATTGATTTCATCTGCAACATTTTTACATGAGCATGTGCCATCCTTGTCAATATAATGGACATGCTTGTATTGACATGTACTATATTTTGTTTGGTCTAGGTACGACTCTTTTTTTTTAATTGTGTGTTCATGCTGAGGTCGCCTATTGGACCATGAAAATTAAAGTTTTGTTTGGTTTAGGTATGTCTTTAAAAAAAAAAAAAAAGTTGTTTGTTCATGCTGAGGTCATCTATTGGACCAAGAAAATTAGAGTTGTTAGTGTTTAGCGGAATCTAATTTCTTAGGATTGCTGTTATTAATTTACCTAGTTCATCAAACTCTTCATTTTCCTTTAGCTGTTGGATGGACTAACTAAATCTTATCCTGAATTTGTTTTGATTTTTTTTTTTTTGTACCGACTACCGACATAGAAAATATTGGGGATACTAATCTATCTAACAATGGTAGGAATGTTAAAGGCTTTACTTTAGGAAGCACTTGAATCATGACTCTAGGTTGTATTCACTTCATGAACCTTAACATATTGAAAGATGTCAGTTGGTTTTAGGATTAGTCTGTGGTTGTATCCTGTTTTTCGGTTGTTAGTGGGTAGAGACGAAGGTGGCTTTATTTTGCAGTTAATTAATATACCTAACATCCTTTTGTAGTTAATGCAACATGTTTGTGCCAAAATCTGTGATTGTGCAATCCATCTAGTCCTGTCTGTTATTTTTGTTTTCAAATTACTTAATCAAAAGACATATATAACATTTTTGAAAAGTCAGTTGTGTCTAAAGATTGATTTACTTGGTGCAATTATTTCATGAGAGCATGCATCACGTTTAGGGGTACGACGATATAATGGATATATGCTTGTAGTGGCATAGTCTATATTTTGTTTGGTTAGGCATGATATTTTTGTCTTTATTTTGCAGTCATGCCATGAAGGTCTATTGTGTTAGCAACCTATAATATAGGATTCATAATTTTGACTTGACTGTTGATAATCTTGTAAATCTGTACATACTTTGTCTTCTGCAAGTTGTATTCACATATTTTGTAAAAAATCAAAAAAATTAAAAAATCAAAAACAGGGTAAAAAGTCCTAAAAGAATAATCAAAGGACTTAGAAAAAATAAAATACCCCAAAAGAAAAAATGAATAAAACATGAAAGTGAGCAAGCATAAATGCCACTACTTTTTACTTTTTGACTATGGCAGAGTGTCAATAAATGCCATTAGTCTATGATGAGTTAAACAGTTCAATCTTAACTTGTCATTGTTTCAATTTCCTTTGTTGTAGATAGAGAATAATGAATTGTTAGACAGTTTAATCTTAACAATTCAGTAGTTGGGTAGAGAAATAAAGTGAATCCAACTGTTTAATATGGATTCATGGATGAAATAAGTGTAGAGTTAGATAGCTTACTTGCTTTCAGAAAGAATAAATGTTGTGAAGGTTGCTAGCTTAAATGCACCTTACTACAAAAGAAGAAAAAATGTTAGCATGGTAAGATGGGTAGGTAGAAGAAGGTGAAAAATCTCATTGTAAATATCATTTATCATGGGCTTCAGAATAACTAACTTCCCCTTCCCATAGTCATGAAACATTCTAAACTATCAGTCAGAAAGGCTCAAGGCATTCCTTGACATTGGTTGGGACCGGACCCAAGGCTCTATGACTGATTAGTTAAAAGTGTGAAATGTCTATATTAATCCCTTAATCACATCATTTACCATTCATGCACTCATTCCCTTGAAAAATCCTAAGTAAAATCTCATTTTTACTTAAAGGCATTTGTAATTCCTATTTAGCTAACTTCCTACATCATTTAAACGCAATAAACCCTCAAAATAACATTATATCATGAGCTAAGTGATAAGATCAGTGAAAATTATCTTGTAATTCACTTTACTTGTTATGAATATGTGTTTTGAGTATACCATGTCCTATTTTCATACTAACTTTAACTTATATATTAACCCCCTATACAACTAACCTTTTCCTATTATATAACTCCTTTTTATAAATAAATCCCAAAAACCCACTTATTATAACTTAAGCCAAAGTTATTTATTCCCACATGTTTAAATAAAACCCCCCCTTATAACCCCTTTGGTTGAGTTTATCCTCATATATAATCCCGCCCCTATGGTAATTAAGTCCTCCTGATTTAATTAACCATATAATAAAAAGATACGAAAAACCTTGTAAACATGTTTCATATATGTTTTTAACAAAAAATGTATCGAAGTTATAAAATTTAAACTAAACTTCTAAAACCCATATCCCTTGTATATCTTTCCCCGACCCCCTAAACCTTAGATAAAATCTTGATTAAACCCTCTGATCACCCTTTCCATTGGAGAAAGCCAGTTTTTTACATAAAACTCATTAAAAGACCTGTTTCCCTCGGGATGAATGTTAGTCCTCCGATCTCATCTATCCTTTTGATCGAACGGTTGTAAGTCAACGCGATAGATTATTACTACTCCATCCCTTCCCCATCGCGATTGAATTATAACTGTTGATATTTATTTTACTCCCAAGATCTACGGTCTGTATTGCACCCGATAAATGACTTTTCCCCGCACCTCCCCTTTTAATCTTGATCATCTGTTTCCCGAAGCCAGATCCGACGGCGATAAAGCGTTTTTGTGTCCGCAAAGTAAACGATGAAAGTTTTGTAAAATTTGCGCAAAATGGGTGGTTTTTTCAAACCACCCCGTGCTGACGTGTCGAGATTTGATTGCATCGTGCTCGAAAAGGGTATTACCACTTACCACAGTTGAGCCGCGCAAATACCACTAGCGATATTCCAAAAAACCACTCCCATTTAACCGTGAGTTAATGTAATTCGACTATGGTTTCCACCATGGTTAATTCATAAAAACTCATAGATTTCAATGAATTTTCACCTTTCTATGCTTTATATTGTGAAAACCTTTACAGAGCTATTACCTTCGAAAGTGCACCATTTAACCTCTGAGAGCCCGCGCAGAGCCTTTTTACTCATTTTTAACCATCTAGCATCATTTTCAAAGCCAAATTGCCCTACAATTCGACCACAAAGTACTACATTACCCTCCAAGAAACCAGTTCTGCAGAAATTGAAGATCGAGTGCAACTGCTTAACATTTTCAAACCCCAATTATACTAGTTTCAGGTACTTTTCGTCAAAACTTACCCACTGAACTTCAAAATTCCTGCTATTACCTGTAAATACTTGAATTGCACATATAAAATTGCAGAAAAACATCCATATTACAGGGGAAACTCTGTCAAAATTTACCCAGAATCCCTAATTGCCATTTCTTGCAGTTTTTTCCCAAACCCTGGTCTTTTTCACTACTGAAATTGATTGTAACATACGTTCTGAGCATTAAAACCCTTGTTTTATCCAAAACCCTGCTCAGAAACCCTATTTTACCAGTAAAATTCACCAAGAAGCCCTTGTTTCTAATAAAAGAACTTAGCAAACCATCTAAGCTTGCTTTGTTCAGTTTAAAAATGACAAATAAACAAGTAACCCCTAAAAATGGAGGCCCAAAGCCTCAAAAGACAGCCTCTGCAAAATTCCCTCAGCCTGAGTCTTCCAAAATTGACAAACCAACCCCTGCACTCACTGTTGATTCCACAGAGGTGGTCAGGCCATTCCAGCCTCTAGTCACTTCCCCAGAGAATAGTCCCTTAGTTGACCTTGATTATAGAATCCTGGACCCTACTGTAGAATTTAACTTGCTTGATGTTTATAATTGTTGCTTTGGAAAATTTGTAGAAAAAGGTAACAAAGATATTCCAGTCTGGGAGTCCAATCTGCCAAAATACATTGTCCCTCTCACTCATTCAGTCCCTGATTTTGTCAGATTGTGCCAATCCTTTTATCTTCCAGACCAAAGAATTGTGAATAAAGACAGAGAGGTCTTGTTTAACATCAATGAAGAATCTATAAACTCTATGCTACAACTGAACCTTGATCCCAATACTGCTTCATTGTCCATAGAGGAGTTGACTCAAAATTACCTAGAGCTTGAATTTGCTTCTAAATTCAAAGTATTCCAGACTTTTTGTCCTAAGCAAGTTGATATCCCCAAGCTTAATCCTCCATTTGATACCTTTGATTTCCCAGATGAAACCAAGCAAATTGTCTCAATGCTATCATTTCTACTAGGATACACCAGTGATGAATTCACTGATGTGGCTATCTTAGGTTTTTTGTCAACTCTTAGTCTTGGCCAGTCTCCTTCCATAGTGTACAATTTTGCTAAATTCATTGTAGAAAACATGCATTATCAATTGTTAAGATTATCAGAAGAAGGAGTCTTCAGATACACATCATATCTGCTTCACCTCTTTTTGTATTATCAAGCAGATAAGTTTCCCATTGAATTTCAGAAAGTGGATCCAGAGGGAAATGTTATTTCAGTTGTGTTTTGGTCATCAATTCTAAGAAAATGGAATAGAGAATATAGCTTTCCAGATTTCAATGACCTGTTTTTAGTGCCTGCTATGAATCTGTTGAACAAATAGCAGACCCCTAGAATCAATGAAGAGACAAAGAGAATTCTATAGCTATCTGAGAGCTGTAAAATAGGGGACTGGTATTTATACAAAATTTACACAAAAATCAGAGTATATGGTGCGCTCTTGGCCCCATATAAACTACCAAGATTTGTTACAACAAGGATATTTGCATTGGAATATTTGAGGCAGCTATTGAATGCTGATGAAATTAATTTCATAGCTTCCAGGAAAAAGACCTAGTTTAAACTGAAGAATCAAATTGGGCCATTTATTGTAAATAATAGAGAAGCAACCAATGAAATCAATGTGAAGTTGAAAGGGTACAAATTCCCATATAGCTTCATGTGGAATTATGATCCACAAGGTATTTCAAGCACACTAAGAGTGAAATGCAAGTTGTTTGTCTTCTTGCATGATTCCAAGCCCCATATTGAAAAGTATGCTAACAAACTTGAATGGGAGCCCAACACTCTAGTTGATGATGATTCACAGGAAATGCCGAGAAACAGTGGCAAAGGTAAGCAAGTTGATCAAACACAGGTATTGGCAGTTAATAAAGAATCTAGCATTCTTCATAAGGGAAGCATAAAGGAAGATAGTTTCATAGCTGAAACTATTCAGGATAAAAGATTCAGAATTCCTTACAGAAAGAAAAGTAAATTGACAGATGAAGTGATCCGGATTTATGCAGGAACGCAACAGAATAAACATATAAACATAAATACGAGTACGGAAAAATAACGCCCACATTTCAATTAATATCAAAAGCTGAGTGCTTACGAACGGAAGATGAAATAAAACTGGCTATGACCGTGGCTATAAAGGAAGAAACGTGGCGACTAAGAGCCTCTGGCCAGTTAATGAGGCTGAGGCCCTGTTATCATTTTAAATAAATAAATCCTAGCAATAAAACCCTATGGGAGATGAAGCGCCAAAACTATGGGCCCCGTTTGGGTAAATTGGTGTTTAACGCCGAAACCTGTGGCATCAGATGCGATTTAGCGTGTGTGCCATACCTGCGTTGAAAGGTGTGTCCGGGGACTAAAAATTTGGAACGAGCAACAACGGTTAACGGACCATGTTGCTCTATCAGTTTTCCCCAACGTTTGGGAGGCCTCAAGGCTCCGAAGTTTAGGACCGAAAAGCGCTAAAGAGAGAGAGAGAATAGTGGCCATTTTGGCTTGGCAGAAACCAGGTAGTAGGTGGAGCCCAAAATGGAATGGCGGGGCCACCAATATCACACGGATCATTCTCCCCCCGCCAGGAAGCAATGGTGCTATACGGCAATCAGTTCCTCCCATGGTGGGGGGAATTACCTTGGGCAATTCCACAGTGAACCACTTTCCTTGGTGCGAGGAGTTGGCCGGCTGCAACCAGCACGATATAAGTTGGATCTTCTGTGGCGGTCATTGCGCCAGTTCCCATGTCCATGATACCAATCTGTGGTGGCATATTCCACATGCGGTGGATGCTGATTCAAGGTGTGAGTTGTTCTGTGTCTGTCAGGGGTGTCCGGTGGGGGTGGGAAGGCGGGATAAAGAAGATCACATTGAAGGGCGGGGTGCGGAGACAAGGAATGGTGGGAATCTTGGAAAACTGGACGTCACAGCTGTTCCCTACAGCCTTGGTGATAATGGTGTACGGCCAAAATGCTCAGGGTCGGCGGCTGCGGTGGGGTCCCGATGAGGCTCTCATCGCCGTCTTGTCCATAACATACTTGCAGAACAATAGCAGCACCGGTGGTAGATGTGGCATTGCTGCCAACACAGTGACATCGCGTATATCTATTGAACTGTTAGCGGATGTGTTGGATACGCTCGATGAAGCTACGGCTTTGTCCAACTACATCACCTGGTTTGTAGCGCGGTGTCCTGACGACTTGCCAAATAACGTGGCTCGTCAGCTGGGACCTGGTATGTTCAGGTCCCAAGCCACACAAGAAAGGGCTGGCCGATTAGCTGTGGAAACCCGTTATAACTACTGTGTGTGCCTGGGGCTCTCATCATATGCGTGGACACGCTGAATTGTGCCTGCGGGATGTGGCTGTCAATGCCATTGATGACCTGCGCAACCATCTTTGTTTGGGGGATGGAGAAAGTTGTAGCAGACTTGGTGAGTTTGGTATCCAACATAGGCAGGCACAGACCCAAAATGACGAGAAAACCTGTATACGATAAATGTGTTCATTTGTGGGATCCCAAAAGTGCACCCACACTCGTTCAAAAGAGTTGCGGTGTTTGCATGATGATAGCCTATTGCGACCGCCGTGATGGCCGTCTTGGGAAGTCAGCGACCACAACACGGTCATTCACCAACAGTAGAAGGCGGTGCAGGCAATAAATCACATGGAGATGGTTCCCAAAGATAAAATAAAAGATAGTGAGAGTATGAGCCTTGCTTCTTGATATAATTCGATTTAGCAATAGCTGGCAGATGTGCAAGGATACGATGTAGCATAAACATCAACAGAAAGTTAGGCCAATAAAATACTTTCATAGGATTGCTATTGTTTTCTGTTGAAATTAGGCGGCTAGAGCGTGATGTCCCTTCCTCATCTGCTTGCGCTCGCTTGAGAGAACACAAAAGGTGTCCCCGCAATATAAAAGTGGTGTGGAGGTGAAAAGTGGAACTTGCGTACCCCCAAAAGTGCCTTGTAAGTTTGGCCGAATTCTAAGTCACTCTCTGAAAACGAGCAATCGAAGTCTCGTGCCCACAAGAGTTGAGCACGGTGGTGGCCGCCACGATCGGTGGTGGTGGCGATGCTTCACTGATTGGTACCACCCTTCTTATGTGATGTTCAAATGGAAAAGCTGACTGCCAGGTATGAGCCTTGCAGTGATCGTGCCGCAGCTTCCCTTGTGTCTGTGTGAGCTGGGGGCACTGTGAACACGTGGCCGGATGATTGTTTCACTTCCCCCCCAAAATGTAATGCTTCCATTAAAGCAAAGCTTGCTGATTGACTCACTGTCATATGTGAGGTGCTTACCACCAGTAATAATGGAACCAGTAACCTAACATAAATACTGCCAGATGTCTGTTAAATGAAACTGCACAATAGCATGGTGAGCCTCTGTCTCCCGTCTCAAATGGTTGTTGCAAGTACGGTAAAGTGAGCAGCACAGGCGGGCAGAGGTGGTTTTCAGTTACGTGAGCATGTACAGCAGGGATGGGCAAAAATTTGCTCTGGCTCCTCATTGGTGACTTGACTCGAGGGCCAGGAAGTATGAGAGAATCCCAACACGAACTCAGGTAAGTATGCAAGCCAGAAGCATTTTGGCTTTCTGTTGCCCATAGTTGAGGTGTCTTTGAGAATAGCTTGGATCTGGTTGGATCCCGCCACCTCCTTTCATAATAATGCTCCCGAATGTGAACTGCCGTTCTTGCAAAGTGCATTTCTCCAAGTGGCACAACTTGTGTTATCGCAGGTGTTGGAGACTTGTGAATGTGGTGAAGGTGCCCAAAGTGGTGAAGATGAGAATATCATCCAAGTACACAATGAGTTGGTGGTGTATGAATGTCATCATCATCCTCATGAAGGTGAGAGCATTCGTCAGCTTCGAAGAGCATGACTAGCCATTCGAAAAGGCCCCTTCCTTGGCTTTGAAGCGAGTCTTCCACACATCGAGAGGTTGGTGGTGGTGATACCAGACTTGGGCAAGTCTTAGCGGAAATATTTTGCACCTTTGGATTTGGTCGAAGGTCATCAATCAGGATTGGTACCTAATGGGATAGTGATCTTGTTCGGCGCCCGATAGTCAATACGAGTCTCCTCCATCTTCTTCACCACTTGATCGGGGCTCCCACAGTGATGAACTTGGTGACAGCCTTTTACCTTGGCCTCTGAATGCCTCTTGAACTGTCCATTCTCACTATAGACGCCGTCTCTTTCAGTCCTTCAAGTAGCGGCGCACGGGGAGTGGATAATGAATTGTGGCACAGCAGTCTGGAGAACACCGCGTTGAGGGTGAATATGTCCCAAATATATCCACAACCTTATCCATTTTGTTGTTGTTGTGCAGAGGAGCCCTGTCTGGAGGTCGTGGCCACAGTCTTCTTCTTGCCCTGGGGGCGTATCATCAGGAAAACGAATTTCCTGGTTTGAGAAATGAGCTTACTGCATTGTTTTGCAGTAACCAAAGAGATAGCGGTAGGAGGTGGTACCTCTGGTATCCTGTACAACTTATTTCCCAAAGTAACAATAACAGCACGAGGCCGAGACTCATACACAGCATGACGCTTCCACAAGTATGGTTGTCCTAATAATACATCATAAACATCAATAGGAGCAACGTCACATAATACCTCATCCGTGAAGGGCTTGATGCTATAGGGAAGGCGACACTGCCGGCTGACGCGGAGATCTCGTCCTTGGTGAAGCCACCCGATGGTGTATGGATGTGGGTGAGCTGTGGTAGGCAAGCCCAACCGCTTCACGGCGTCTACTGAAATGAGGTTCTTTTGGCTCCCATTGTTGACAATGAACTGTACAGGGGAGCCCTTTACCCACATCTAGGAGTGGAAGAGACGTTCCTCCTCCTCTGGATCTTCCGGTTCCTCCTTCTGGACCTTTGTAGTGGCAACAGTGGCGTTGGGCTCCGCATCAATAATCTGTTTCCCTTTTTCATTCCCCTTTTCAGGTTCTGATTCGAAGTCGGAGCATGCATCTGACTCAGAAGCCCTCATCTCGGCCACTAGCGATTGCTTGGCCCGACACTCACTTGTGTTGTGAGTGGAGCTCTTATGGAACTCACACCACTTTCCCGTGTCCTTCTTTGGCTTTGCGGTGTTGTTCTTTTCTTGTGGCTTCGATGAGTTGTCTTTAGCCGCCATGCCTTGGCTCGGTCCTTTGTTCTGCGGTTTGGAAGCACCTTTCCCTTGCTTTTGATTCGCGCATCCAAAGTCTCGCTTCTTCTGCTTGAATTTCTACTCAATCTTGGCAGCATACCGGTATGTCGTACCAAGCGAGGAGATGTCAAGGAACTCCATTTCCTCCTGAATGTATTTGTGCAGATAGCTGCGATACTTTAGCACCAGATGTTTCTCTGAATCTTTGATACCCAACTTTGTGCGCAGGGTATGGAACAGATTCGTCAGCTCATGCACATCTTGATCCCTTTGTTGTCGCAGCGTGGTCCATTGTATGTACTTGTCCTCATAGCTCTCCACGGGATAGTACTGTTCCTTGACGGCGTCTCGGAAAGAATTCCAAGTTGGTACGGCCGAGAACAGAGAGGGTTCTGTCTGGTCCTTGTTCTCAAAGTAGGTTTCCCACCAGTCCTTAACATGGGGGGTAGCTTTGAGGAGTGCAAAAATAATCTTCTCCCGGTCTGAAAAGTCATGAACCGAGAAATATCCTTCTAACAGATTCAACCATCTATCTACGGTATCTGCGTCTATTTGACCCTCAAATATGGGAATGTCAAAATTTACTTGTACCTTAAAAGGAGTCGCGCCTCCAGAGTGGCTGCTGGATGCAGATGCGCCGCCGGTGGGTAGCCGTTGAAGGATATGAGCAAAGTTATCCATCATCACGTTCCTTTGTCTTTCGAGGGCCTCCTCGAGCAATATTTTGATAGGATCTCCTGCTCCCTCATATTTCTTTTCGTCCCCCATGGGCGTCCGTCGAGGTTTGCGAGGCTGATCTTGCAAAGGTTCCACCATATCGAGCCCTAGCTCCTTATACCCCGACCTCGTTGGGGACATGCAAAGAAGGATCGAGAAAAAGCAGACCGCTCTGATACCACTGATCCGGATTTATGCAGGAACACAATAGAATAAACATATAACCATAAATACAGAGATGCAGTGGAAATAACACTTCATTTCATTAATATCAAAGAACTGAAATTTTCTTACAGACAGAATGGAAATAAAACTAGCTAGGGCGCTGGTAGCTATCTCTGAGAAGAGATGTGGCGGCTACAGGCCTCTGAACTGAGTTACAATGAGGCTCGAGGGCCTATTTATCATTTAGAAACAATTGGAAATCCTAAACATCCAAAACCCTAACCCTAGGAGATGAAGCGCCAAAACTATGGGCCCCGTTTGGGTAAATTGGTGTTTCAACTTCCCAGGGGCGTAACTTTGGCATACGATCTCCGTTTGACGCGTACCATACCTCGTTAGAAAGATATATCCGAGGACTAAAAATTTGGAACAAGCAACATGGTCCATGGACCCATGTTGACTAAATAAGCTAAGCAAGAGAAGACATAAGTAACTCAAGTAAGCTCACAAGTAATTATCAAGAAGAGAATTTGAATTAATCTCCAACCCTCTAAATTCTCAACATGGTATCAGAGCTAAGGTGCTGAACTCAAGGGCTGCTTGACAAAGAGACACTCCAGGAAGCAAAAATCAAAGTTTGGATGAAAAATCAAATCAGTTTGCAAGGAAGACTCTCAAGCTATTTTCAAGAAAGATCGTCATCTCATTCAAAGGATCAAATTCTCAAGAAAATAATCTTTTCCATCAAAGATTGTCATTCAAGACATTGATTGAAGAGGACATCATCTTTTGAAGATATCCTTTGGCATCAAGGATTCAAGAACACCTAGATTGAATATTTTTATCTTTGAAGAAGCTCCTAACTCCTTCGTCATCATCAAGGAAGTTGGGATCCACTCTACTCAATTAATTATCTATGACCTTACTTAAATCTATCAAGATGACTTATTGTAAAGAGAGAAAAAAGCTATATGGGTCATCAAACTTTAGCGCATGGAAAAAGAGGACAAATTTGAATCTAATTGAAAACGAAGTTATGGACTACATCGATGGATCGAAAATTCAACCACCAAAAGAAGATGCCCCAGCTCATGCCAAGTACATGAAGGGAGAACTGAGAGCCCAGAGGATTCTCATATAATCCATTAAGGACTCACTCATTCCCTATGTATCAAAACTAAAGTATGCTAAAGAAATATATGAGAAACTAGTAGAGCTATTCTCTGTGAGTACTATAGGAGAATTAATCTCTCTAAGACAAGAACTATATAAAATCAAATTGTCAAGGGAAGAAGGAATCACTTTGACACTGAGATGACTACAGTGGTGTTGAATGTTCTACCAGAGGAATGGGGAAACTTCAATTCAAGTTTATACGGGAAGAAAGAAGCCACACCATTCCATGATTTATGGTCTCTATGTAAAATAGAGGAAACAAGACTGAAAGCCAAAGCTTATACAAGACCAAGTGAAGAGAATCAAGCCTTTGCAGCGACATACAAGAAGAAAGGAAGATTCAGAAAATTTGGTCCTCAGAATAAAAGAAGGAATATGGACACTTGGGCATTATAAAAGAAATTTTCTTAAATCTGACAAGGACAAGAGGAAAAGGGAAGAAGCCCATATCTCAGATATGAGGGAATAACCTGATGCAAAGAAATCTAAGAAAGAAGAAGTGAGGGATCTCCACTATGATTGATATCATCTTCTCCTTTAAGTGATTTTTGTTGGTTGTAAAATAATATGATATGAAGTAGTGTATATTATAGCATCATGATCGAAGCATGACAAGAGCTATCGATGAAAAAACTCCTGGAAAGCCTCTCTCATAACAATACTGATGGAAGATAGTCATCAAGATCAAGGGTCATCATGGAAACAAAATTCTGGGATGTGATAACATATGGATGAAGTGGAGTGTAAAAACTCTGGTAAAACTGATAAATATATATTATTAATGATGAAAAGATGAGATAAGAGATGATTACAATGAGGGATCGCCTGGGCTTTAAATATAGCCTCAAGGTGTCCCTTGGCGAAGAGGCATGATCTTTGATCATGCCCTTTTAGTTAATAAAACCTAATATAACTACATCTAACTAATATATATTATTAAAGATGAAAGATGAGATGATTACAATGAGGGATCGCCTGGGCTTTAAATATAGCCTCAAGGTGTCCCTTGGTGAAGAGGCATGATCTTTGATCATGCCCTTTCAGTTAATAAAACCTAATATAACTATATCTAACTAATAATTAATAAAATATTCATAACATTGCCCCTCTCTTAAGATGCTTTGTCCTCAAAGCATACGTAATGATGGACAATGTTGACGAACGTCTGGTTTTCTCAAGCGATGAGTTCTTGCGTCCCACATTTTAAAAAGATCGTGAAGTATCTTCTCGAGCTCCATCTGTTGGTAATGTGGATAGTGAAAAGATCTGATATCGACAGAGTTGGATATTGTCTTGACTTCTATTGGACGTTTGATTTTCCTATTGGAAGACACTTTTATGGGTAGATCTTGGAATACTTTTTCATGTTTCCCAACTATCCCTTGTTCTTCTGGTGATTTTTTGTGATTCCTTTTTAGATTTAGGGGTAAGTTACCAACAATTATCGTTTGATGCAACTTCTTCTCATCATCAAACGCTTCCTTCTTAACAACCATATGTGCTTCATCACCGAAGGCCTCAACAGCTTCTGTCGTTATATCAGTGGCTTCACATGTGTTTGTCGCTTCACATGTTTCGTTCAATTCTGGGGATGGAACATTTTGTTGCTTACAAACATCTGTATCTTCATGGTGATGTGGGGAATCAGTTTTTTCCTGATGCTCTTCTGAGTTCCCTGAATCTGCGGAATTGTTTTGTTGATTTTGTTCCCTGTTAGGAGATATTGGGGATTGTGTCGGACTTAACTTATCTATTTTATCATTTAGCTTACTGAAGAGTTCTGTCATATTGTTCATTGCTTTGCTAAGCTTTTCTGTGGCCTCCATTTGTTTTAGCCATATTTGCCTTTTTATCTGATCAATCGTCATCATTGATAAAGACATACTGAACAGGTATGAGGTGGGAAATATTTTTCTGCCAGTTTTTCTTTTCCCTTTTTTCTTTAAAATTAATTAATTAATATTTAATTAATTAATTAATTTTTTTTTGAATTAATTAATTAATTAATATTTAATTAATTAATTAATTAATAATAATTTTTTTTTAAACTATATAATTATTATATATATATATAATTTTTTAATTAAAAATTATATAATATATATAATTTAATTATATAATTATTATATGAAAATTATAATATATATATAAATAAATTATATAATTATAATATATATATATATATATATATATATAATTATCAATTGAATTATATATTATATATTTTATATAATTAAAAAAATCGTGTGTCTCTTTTAAAACTGTGCCGTTCTGTTTTGAAACGAGACACTGTTCACGAATTTTTTTTTTAAACGCAAATTTCACGTTCAGCAATTTGACTGTATACGATTGCCACGATGGAAGTGTAAATCGTTTTTTTTTTCTTAAAATGTGCCCTTTCAGTTTAAATATATTAACAATTCCTGTTCATCGATTTCCTGTTCATATAATTTTAACAATTCGATTTAATATATCGATGAGTTGAAACGGTATGCCAACCTTCACCACCGTTTCACGATTTTTTTTTAATTGTTATTTTTAAATAAACGCCTTTCTTTTGTTTATTGCTGTGGCCCAGCAAACCGGCGGGGAAGATGGATGCGGCGGCGAGGAGTGGGGGCGTAGCCGATTTACACGTTCGATTGACCAACGTCAGGTTCACCAAATTACACGTTCGATTGAATAAAGTTTGGTGGCCACAGGATAAACAGTTCTATAACGGTGTTATCGAATCCTTTGATATCAAACTGAAGAAGCACACAGTGGTATACGTTGATGGGGATGCTGAAATATTTAAACTCCAGAAGCAGCGTCGAACGAAGGGTAGTGGAAACGGTCGAACAAGCGACCAAAGGTTGCCGTCAGCTGTCGATGGTCGTCGGCCTACGTTTTAATTAATTACGTTATTGCATACCAATCAGAAGTCACCCCGACTTCGTGAGTTATAAATTCGAATTTTTGTTATTTAAGCTTCGGATTACAATTGAAACAACAAGTATGAGCTCCCACAGTTATATCCACATGCACAGAATTATTCCTCCACCGAACCGAGGTTGAGGTGAGGTAGTTCTTCCACAGTTTACTGTGTTTTTGTGATCACAGACCCGAGCTGCAATAAGGCTCTCCACAGAGCCAGAGTGTTTTGCTGTGGTAACTAGTATAGATCTGAGCTGTTCAACTGAATGAGGTTAAAGTCTGAGCTTGGGAGACGACTTCAAGGTTTTAGGTGGACTGTTCTAATGTATACCACAAATCCTAGTCACAATTTCTCCAACAGTCCGGCCTAATACAATAGCTGTCACAGGTCCGAGTTCTGTGACTGTCGTCAGAACTATACTTCTGATCCGAGCTCTCCTTCAAATACAACCCACAAATTGAGATCTTCCTTCCTGCGATCCGAGTTCTGGTTGATGACCAGTTTTAGGAGCCACAGAACTGAAGTCTGTTTCACAGGGTCAAGTAGCTGCAAAGAAGGTCACTATTCAGCCTTAAATGACTGGAGCTTCTACAGGAGAATTTCCAACCTCTTGCGTTCAGCAAAAATGAGTTTGAAAGACCCTTAACATAAGTACTGTGCCCTACTTTTAACTTCCTCGGCCTCCTCTTAACTCTGTGTTTCTTCTACGAATAAATTACTGAAATTGGAGTGTAACGTAGAGGAGTTCAGCAGAGGAGTGCGAGAGGCTGGGTAGTGAGATATGTGAGGGGGTAGTATTTGTAAAAAAATTTAAACAAAGGCTGTCACCAGCACTTGATAAAAAATCTGCAATCTGAAATTGAGGTTAAAATTACCTTAATTCTGGTGATCACACGAGATCTAGAAGAGCGAAGGCTACGGTTAATGGAGTGTAAAAACTCTGGTAAACTTCAATAAGTATTTATTATTATTTTTAAAAAATGAGATATGAGAGATGATTACAAAGGGAAATCACCGAGGCTTTAAATATAGCCTCATGGTGTCCCTTGGTGAAGAGGCATGATCTTTGATCATGCCATTTCACTTAATAAAACCTAATATAACTATATCTAACTAATAATTAATAAAATGGCCATAGCAGACGATGTAGTAAAGGAGATCAACCTGAGGAGCCA
>JAXQQM020063090.1:0-23644 GCA_034641835.2 Pinus albicaulis | reverse complement strand
AGCATAGCTTAGCCTACTCTACCATGGCCTATTATGCTCCTCTATCCTAGCCTAGCCTAGCCTACCATAGCCTACTCTATCTTATCCTATCCTAGTCTAGCCTATCCTAGCCTACTCTACCGTAGCCTAGCCTAGCCTACTCTACGCTAGCTTAGCTTAACCTACACTAGCCCACTAGCCTACTCTATCCTAGTCTACTCTAGCCTGGGATAGCCTAGCCTACTTTATCCTAGCTTAGCTTAGCCTACTCTAATCTAGCCTAGCCTACCCTAGCCTACTTAATCTTAGCTTAGCTTACCCTACTCTACTCTAGCTTACTAGGCTACTCTAGGCTAGCATAACCTAGCCTAACCTAATTTAGCCTATTTTATACTATATCCTAGCCTACTTTACTCTACCCTAACATATCCTAACCTTGCTAACTCTAGCCTACTATACCCTACTCCACCCTAGTTTAACTTAACCATACTTTAGCGCACTTTCGTACTCTAGTCTAACCTACTCTACCCTAGCCTACTTTACCCTAGATTAGCTTAGCCTACTCACTACAAGGAAAAAATCCTCTAGTGGAGGTTATGAAGGAGGTTTTTAGTGTTATAAAATTGGCCAAAATCATCAGGAAAACATATGCTACCACATCTGTTTCTGGTAACAAAGGTTTTGGCGGAGCTTTTAACAGAAACTCAACACAACTAAAAAAAAATGGGCAGTCGAAGGTTATTATGGATGTTTTTTCATCGGTGCTCTTATTAGGTTTCAACGCACTGGTGCATATTGGTAGACAACGCACCAGGGTGGTCGAAGTAGAATGCACTGGGGAAATCGAAGGAGAATGAACCAGGCCGTTAAGGAAAACAACAGCACCAGGCCTGGTGTTGGTGATACAATGCATGGGGCCGTTCTAATTGGTCTTGGGATCTGAGCGGTGCCCATAGGTCGTATAAGCGCACCGGTGCGTGTATCTTTATGAGGCACCGGTGCTCCATATCACAGAAAGGAACCGAGATTTATAATTGGTATCGGTATTCACGTAGTGCACATGGCATCTACAAATGCACTGGTGCTTATAGATACATAAATGCCCCGGTGCGCAGTATTACACAAACGCACCGATATTTATAACTGGAATCGGTATTAGTGTGGTGCCCATAGAATCATAAACGCACCGGTGTGTATAGACACATAAACACACCGGTTTTCATTTTGTTTTTTTTAGAAACATCCACCTCTGACATTCCAATTATTGTGATTGTTTTAAATTCATTATTCATCAAAAGTCGACACATCTTATAACAATATTCATATTAATTACATTTTTATTAATGCATTTGAGTGTGATGTTTGGATTAATTTGTTATATCATATCAGAATTATTGTGGTTTTTTTTAATTCATTATTCATCAAAAGTCGACACATTTATATAATATTATAACAATATTCATATGAATTAAATTTTTATTAGTGCATTTGAGAACAACAATGGAGAATGAAATAGAATAAATTAAAACCTATTTTATTTATATATATATATATATATATATAAGACGGTCTTTATCATACAAAATGGGACAATTATTTGTATCCCTTTGTCTTTCAATTGGGACACTATGTCCATTACATTAAACAAAATGTCTGATTTCAGAGACATATTTCAAAAAATAAAATGCCTTTCTTTGACATCCAATGCCCCGGTGCGCAGTATTACACAAACGCACTGATATTTATAACTGGAATCGGTATTAGTGCGGTGCCCATAGAATCATAAACGCACCGGTGTGTATAGACACATAAACACATTGGTTTTCATTTTGTTTTTTTTAGAAACATCCACCTCTGACATTCCAATTATTGTGATTGTTTTAAATTCATTATTCATCAAAAGTCGACACATCTTATAACAATATTCATATTAATTACATTTTTATTAATGCATTTGAATGTGATGTTTGGATTAATTTGTTATATCATATCAGAATTATTGTGGTTTTTTTAAATTCATTATTCATCAAAAGTCGACACATTTATATAATATTATAACAATATTCATATGAATTAAATTTTTATTAGTGCATTTGAGAACAACAATGGAGAATGAAATAGAATAAATTAAAACCTATTTTATGATTTTATATATATATATATAAATAAGATAGTCTTTATCATACAAAATGGGACAATTATTTGTATCCCTTTGTCTTTCAATTGGGACACTATGTCCATTACATTAAACAAAATGTCTGATTTCACAGACATATTTCAAAAAATAAAATTCCTTGCTTTGACATCCAAATTACATAGTGATCATCATTCTTCGCTTGAACTTCTGTCACTACTAGAGTTACTTCCATGATGGGTTATTTTCAGGAATGTTGTGTTCACGACGTTGATTGTTTTCTTCTTCTTCACTTTCCATCTACAAACATAAAAATCAACTGAAATGAGTGTATATACATTGATGAGAATAATGAAAATTCCAATATTAAATAATATACATCAATGTAAATAGAAAAGAAAAATGACGTACCATAGCAACAATTGACTCATAAACTATATACATTCTTTCAAAACCATGTACCATGCCATCTTTCAAAATTTCATCTGTTGGCGTAGTTCCATACTTTGTTTCCTGCAAGTTTTATACCCCATAACAAATCATATATTTAATATAAAAGATGTTTTTGTTCTATTAATTATAGAAGGAGCTAATTAAAACAAGATCAATAGATGCTTACAAATTCCACAATTAAATTCTGATATGCCAACATATACTCACAACCCATATTTAACCCAATTTCAATCAATTTGTCTGATGGTTCTTCTTTGTATGTTAGCACCTGTTTGAAGACATTCAATGATGATTTTTGTAAAACAACTTAAAAAATACAAAAATGAAATCTAGTTAAGTTGTTATAAGGAAGCAACAATTACTCACAAACTTAGAGATCAACCATTTTCTTCCTTGTCGTCCTATTTTATGTGCTGAATGGGTTCCATTTTCTTTTCTTTTCTGCAAGAAAATTATTGAAAATTAATATTTAATGCTAAATTGTTTATTTATTGTACCTAATGATCAAAAAATTCAATGATTACATATTACATTTGAAGCACGTTGTTGTATTCATTCCACTAGATCCCTCAAACTTTTGTAAAAGTTTTTCCCCCTTTCGTTAACTTCCAGCACCACTCCAGATGAGCCAAGGAGCAATTCATTTTCATTTGCATGTTTTATTTTTTTTCTTTTCTTAGAACAACATTCCTTTTCTGAGTTGTTGGTCCTTGTAGAACATTAAACAGATGTGAATTAGTAGACTTTTTGACACATGTTATCTAATAATTTTAAGTATATTATTAATGATAATTAAAAAAAGAAACTCATATTGGATCGATAGTATTGTTTCATTCACCTGATTCATCTTTTTGCAATTTTTCCATTAAACTTTTACGCTCTTCTGGTCGTAGATCATAAATAATCATATCGAGCTTCTTCATTTTGTGGCTCTACATGATACACAGTAAACAATACATATTATTTAAAGTTACATATAGTTCAAAAATAATATTTTTTATAAAGAATTTACAAAGAACTTGCCTTTTTTTCTTTTCTTGATGTGTTAACAGTATTTTTGTTACTTGATATATTGTCAGTCATTTCTTTTTCAATCTGAAACTTGTAGCATATCATTCATTAATATATTTATAAATAAATTCTCAACTTTTCAGGTAGAAAATAAATCTCGAGACACCGGTGTGCCTTTCATGAAATCTGCACCACCGACAGTGTGTGGATATATTAACAACGCACTGCAAAATAATATAATACACCGTACAGTGCGTTCGGTATTATAAACACACCGCAAAAGCAGTGTAATAGACCTAACGGTGCGTGGGGTATTATAAACACACCGAAAAAACGGTGTAATACACCGTACGGTGCTTTCCTAGTTAAAGAGAGCACCGGTGCCCTATTTCAGATTTGGCGCACGGATTTAAAAAAATGTTTTCAATTTTTTACGACACAGAACTTGGGCGGTGCGCTGTAATAATATAGAGCACCGGTGCGGTGGCGTACGCAGGGCGCACCGATAAAGAAAAATCCATTTTTTCAAAAATTCACGCAATGGCCGAATGGATTGGGATCCGACTATGCAAGTCGTCCCGTGGGTTGGACGTCAATCTAAAATGAAAAACCCTATTTCTGAAATCACAGAAACAGGTAGAAGAAAGGGAAAAAACAAAAAAATGAAGAGTTCAGGGTAAAATTGGATAAAACTACAGGAAAAAAAAAACTACATAAAAAAGTAAAAAAAAGAAATAAATTTAATCACGAAATGGTTTGAAATTCTATGATAAAAGGTTTGAATCACCAGAGTTTTGGTTTCTAATTGTCTGAATACTTATGTTCGAACATATTTCACCATCCACAGTGCCCTTGTGCTCTCTTGCAAAAAACTACCTGAAATGTTTTAGCAAAAATAGTGAAATAATGAAAAGTGTTTAGTATTTAAAGAATTATTTTATCAAATTAGATTTTCGAAAATATTTTGCCGCCCATTTTTCAAATTGCCGCTTTTTTTAAACTTAAACAAAATAGAGTTGTGTTTTTTTTTATTTGTGTTTATTCGTTTCCGGTGCACGAAAATGTGACGCACCGATGCGTTGTATTAATACGACGCACCAGGGCCTGTTAGGATGATAAGCGCACTGGGGCCTGTTAGGATGATAAGCACACCAAACTTTTTAAAGTTTTTTTTCTTTTTTTTGTTGTATGTAAGATCATAATAAAATAATGATAATTATAAAGTACATGAATTTATTTCATTATTTTTTAAATTTTATATATGTAAGATCATAATAAAATAATGATAATTATAAAGTACATGAATTTATTTTCATTATTTTCTAAATTTTATGTTACAAAAATTCGTATTATTCTAGATTTTTTATTTTACAATTATTTGCAAATTTACAAATTTAAATATTTTAATAAAATCATTTCACATTAATACAATTAAAATTTTCACATTAATAGAATTAAAATTTTACAAATTAAAATTTTACATACAATTATATTAATTAAAATTACAATTACAATTAGAATTAAAATTACAATTACAAATAAAATTACAATTTGTGAAATTTACATACAATTAGAATTAGAATTAGAATTTTACAATTTTTAATTACAATAATTTCAGAATAAATTAAATATGACAATTACAATTAAAATTTTACATTAATAAATATTTTACATACAATTACACTTAAAATTACAATTAGTACAAATACAAATATAATTTTACAATTTTACATAGAATTAAAATTTAAATTACAATTACATTCACGACATAATATTTAATAAATATCATGGTCATTTAATAATATTAAATTAATTAATAAACATCATCATGATCATGATAACCATCGTACAAACATCATATTCGACTAATAAACACATTCAATTAACATCAAATTAATATTATATATTAACATCATCACAACACAAACATCAAATATACATCTCAATATAATGTCAAATAACTCATGCGCCTATCACATATACACATCTATCTGCAAGCTAAACATTAAATGAACATATCTAACATGACTAACAATATGCACCACATCATGATGATCATCAACATGAAAATTAAGTACAACTGCAACATGAACATAAAATACATGGACCATATATATATATATATATATATATATATATATATATATATATAATGTTAAAAATATACAACTGTAATATAAATCATGTCATGGATCAAGTGCTCGTGGTAGTATAACAACATAAATAACACTAGTAGAAGTGGATGCGGCCTGCTCAGTAACGTTGGGTGCAACCTCAACAGTCCATGGTTGACTAGCCTACTCATGATCATGATGATCACTAGTACTAATGGATGCATCCGCTGGTGGTAGTACAACATGATCAATATGAGGCACAATAGTAGTGAAGGAGGCCTGCTCAGTTAATAGTACTGCAGCCTCGGCCGTCGATGGTCCAACCTGCTCATGATGATCGTGACTAGTATTGTTGGTGGATGTTGCAGGCTGCTGACTAGATGTGGCCGATGGTCCAGCCTCATCTCCATGATGACTAGTGTTAGATGCTAGCAGTGGAGCCTCATTCTGATCATCAGGTGCACCACGAGGTGAATGATCATGAGATGCATCTGAGTGGCTACTGGCAGACTATCCATCATGTGTCACAGCTCGACTACGCCTGTAGCTACGGAAAATCCTCCTCAATCGCGTAACAGCTGTCGTAGCTCCTACGACATGCCGCATCAGGTCGTACATGTCACGCAACATGCCTCTCCACATCCATATCAATTTATAATCACCCTGTATATCTCTGTAATGAGCGGGCCTGATGCCCACATCTGAAATCAATCCACAGAGTTGGCTACCCAACTCCATCCGGTATCTGGTCTCGGGTCGACCATGCCTAGCAAAAGGCACTACCGGTGCACCATGAGGCGCATGAGGATCATCCTAATCATCTAGCACATCAGCCATCTCCTGATCGTAGTCATCAGGATCTACACCTGGACCATGTGGTGGATTCGGCATCTCATCGCCATCAAAAGACCCAATGTATGCAAAATACATACAAGTACACAACAATAATTAGACAATTTCATTACATAATTTAATAAAAACAAGTTAAAGAACATGTTAGAATAAATATAAATAAAACAGTAATATTACCTCTATCATCTGGTGGCTCATCAGGAGTGAAGAGGATGTTGGGACACCCTCACCAATCTAGTCCAGCATAAGGACATGGGACCATAATGAAGGGATGCAGCCAGCCAACGCTGGATAGTAAGTCCAGCGAATCATGTGATATCCTCACTGGAAACATAGTGTCTCCCCTCTTGGGCATCATCTACCCCCACATGCGCATCCGGGCTTGTAACATCGGCCTACGAGGCTGTCGAACAAAACTCGGTCTCATCTCTGGAAACCTCTCAAAAAATAAACAAAACAACTCTGAAGCAAAAGGGAAGTTGACCCTCCCTTGTGCATGATCACGACATCTATCTAAGGCCGTACAAAACTGTCGCAAAAAAATGGCATACCACCTGAAAAGTCGTGGTTGCTATAGTAAAGAATCAACATAATATAAAAACGAGCAACTAATGCGTTGCCCGTCACTAGTGTTGTGCGAAATGATTGAAGCGATAATAGAGAGGCACTACACGTCTGTCTACCGAAAGCACCTATATGTAACTAACCTCCAGGTACCTGAAACTCTAAAAGAGACAATACATGTGCTCCAATGTATCTCTGGGAGTAAACTAACTGAATCCCTGCTACACAACCAGGTGGCATGTCTGGGAATGAGGGAAAATACACCCCTCTCCTCGATAGTCCTGTAATTAAATAAATGTCCTCCTCAGTGGGTGTGTACCACTGGTCAGGACCAACCTGTAAAGCTTGTCGGTGGGCATTCCACCTGTCGATAAGATGTCTCAAAAGCACACTATGGGCCTTTAGGCCGGAAATAGCCTCCTCATAGAACTTGAGGAGACCTACCTGCCTAAGGATCTCCTGGGTATCTGCAGTAATAGGGCGAGGGCATCCATCTCTCTCCCTCTCTCTCGCCTCCCATTGGCGAATCATGTCATATTGTTCTGCTTGTTATTGTTGTTGTTGCTCCTTTTCTCTCTAAATCATTGCCATATTAAATAATTTTATTTTATTAAAACATAAATGTATTTATAAATATACATATATAATTTTTTTTGAAAAAAAAACAAGTATACAAGTCGGTGCTCCATAAAAATAGTCACGCATCGGTGCCGGTGCATCCTAATATTTTAGTGCATCGTCTTCAGGGCCCCTAATGAAATAGACCGCACCGGATTCGATGCAAATGTCTATTTTTCAAGCACCATGGACTGTATATAATTCAGAATAGCAGTGAGCTGACTAAAATATATGCCCTGGTGCGTATAGTCGTGTTAGCGCACCGACTTCATGACAATGACATAGTTGACGGTGCGGTATTCTACCCGGCCGCACCATTGACCCTCTCGGAATGCAAAATGTGGTGCGCTGACATAAATCGGTGCAAAATGCACAACGCACCGGCATCAGATCGCTGTGGTCAACGCGTGCGCCCGGATAAATAGGAGCACATTGTATTTTTTATTTTTTATTTTTAGTTTAAAATTATTCGGGGCGCCTTCCGGCACTGCCCCGGAATTGGTGCGGTTACCGTTAGCACCGGTAGCGGTGCTGCCTGTAAATTTTATAGGTAGAACCACTAGCTGGTGCGAGCCGAACAACTCAAGCGCACCGCGCGACATTTTTTTTTTTTTTAATGGTTATTTTCAAGTTTATTTCAATTTCTAATCTGCTAAAAGGCTTAATTATAGAAAAACTAGAAAAATACCTGTACATTTCACCGTCGAGGAGGCATATTGGCTGTAAAATTTGGAAAATAAAATTTTCCCATTGTTTTTCAAAATGCAAGCTGGAGATTGGTGGCCAATGCAGAGAAGCAGTGCGTGCAATGAGTGCAATGAGAGCACTGATGTCAGGGTGGCTCAGAAATAAGGAAATAGCACTGAGGCTTGAGAGCTCTTGAGCACTGAAGAAAGTGAATAATGAATTTTTTTGGCCGTATTTTTTTTTAATTAACCTTGTTTCGGTGTGCGGGGTTTTATAAGTGCACCGGTGCTGTTAAATAAAACCGCACGGGGATGTTTTAGTTTCGGTGAGAAAATTTGATGATGCACCGGGGTGGCGTAATGGTAAAGCACTGGTGCGTATTCGTAACAAAGCACCGGTTTTTTGTCCCTAATTTTTTTTTATATAACGCTATTCCAGTGCGTGTTTGGGTGCACCCGCATATTATACAGAACGCACCGGCTTATTCCTGTCTTTGGCGTGGTTTTTTATAATCCACCGATGTGGAAGACTATTGACACCCCGTAAAAGCAGAAGAATGGACGCCCTAGAAGTGTGTGTGTACTGTGCATGATGTCTCTAAGCAGTCTATTTTTGGTGCGCACTGTGCAAATGGTGGTATCATGCACCAAGAATTTGAGATAGCTCAAAGTACTCAAACTCAAAAATTCGAAGCTTTTTGTCGTAATTTGTTTTTGGCTTTAACCCTTACCAAAGGCAGTCCCTCTTATAGGCACACCGGCATCGTTTACAAACGCACAAAGTCGATCGCTTTTGGCATGTTTTTTATGCTGCAAACTATATGCTTTTCTACCGCACTGGGTGGTTTTGGTGTTGGCGTTGTGTTTTATAATGCACCGGTGCAGACGAGTTGTGAGGCACTGGTGCTCTATTATATTATGATGCACCGGGCATGTGTGTACGGAGTGCACGGTGTCTGGTGTGCCAATGATTTTGTCCACACCAGTGCTTTATTTTTTTGAGAACACCGGGGCGAGTTTTAACGATAAGAGCACTGATAGGAAAACATCCACAAAACCCTCCGCTCGCCAACCTCCTCTAGTAACCTCCACTAGAAACGGATGTATGGGGTATTTTTCTTTGTGGTTCCTCAAAAACATCTACTAGAGGTATTTTTCAGAGGATGGATAGGATGGGAGCAGAAGAGATTAGGAAGGATAGGATGATTCTATAATAGCTTGGGTATTTTTTTGGGGCAAGGCGTGACTACTAAATTTGTAAACCAATAAATGATCAAAACATAAATGTTAAAGTGTTCTCACACATTAAATGAAAATTCAATAATGGTATGCTTAGGGAATTTTTATTATGGTACACCACCCTTATATGATTATACTAATCACTTAAATAATTAATAATATATAACATAAAAAACACATAACTTCGGGACAAAGTTTTCTAAAGGAGGGGTGTATGTAATGACCCAACTTGAGTTATAGGGAACATAGAAATATTAGCATGCATATGATAGTTACATATACATGCATCACGTGTATTGTACTAGTATATGCACTAATCAGTTATGAAAAGTCTTAGTGTAGGGTAATGAGTGAATTATCGAAGTATTGAGTAAATAACTAATTCAACGGAATATGATGAATGTATTGTGAGGCAAAATTTATACCCGCCACTATCATAATATAACTAATATATTGTTCAAAGTAAAGTAAAAGCATTGACTTATGCAAATAAAAGATGATATTTTAGGAATCCAAGATATTTATTAAATAATAATATTTTAATATAAATCTAGAATATTTATTTAAAAGAGGATATTTTAATAAATATATTGAAAGGGGATTTTACTAAGATATTTATTAAAAGAATATATTTTAATAAATATCTTGAAAGGGGATTTGAGCAAGATATTTAATAAAAAAGGATATTTTAATAAATATCTTGAAAGGGGATTTGACTCAGATATGTATTAAAATAGGATATTTTAATAAATATCCTGAAAGGGGATTTGTGTATAAAAGGAGAAGGGGGGAAACTTGATGGGCATGGGTGAGTGAGGTGGAAAAACTGACCCAGATTCTATCAGAGGGTTTCTAATTGTGGGAGACCTAAGTAGTGAGTTCTAACAGAGTCATAGAGTGATCTTGATTGTTATTGGAGTTTTGGGCATGGGGCCAGAAGACTTATCTTCTGGATCTGGGGACCAGAGAGGTTGACCCCAGATAGGCTGGGAGGAAAAGGCGTTTTGGTAATGGGATTGGGAGCCATGATTGGTCAGGAACATCTTTAGACATGGTTACAGGTAAGTATTCAATGGTGAATTGATATATTCTACTTCAAAAAATTTCACGCTGGATTGTGTAGTATCAATTTGTTAGTCATTGTTAATTCTGAAATTTAGGACCTTACAAGTAGTTAGCCATGTCAAAAAACTAAGGATAGAGTGTTGAGATAGAAAATAGGTGTTTATCCAAAAGCTGATCATCCACCATCCCTTCCTTATTTGTAGGTAGATTTAGTCTAGATAATAAATATGCAAAAACATTCTCATTTCCTATTTTATCAACAATTGTTAAATCAAATTGTTGTAATAACAAGAAGAATCTAATGATTCTAGAATTAGAATTAGGTTTATTAATTAATTACTTTATGGTTGCATGGTCACTATGTACAAAGGTCTGATAAGCAGTAATATAGTTCATAAATTTTTTTAAGGTATGGAAAATGGCTAGTACGTAGCTCCTTTTCTGTGACAATATAGTTAAGTACAACTTTGGACAGATTATTGAAAATTAAATAGATGGAATAGGGTAATTTGTATTCTAACTACCCCAAGGCTACCCCCATAGCTTTGTCTGATGCATCTATGTGGATGTGGAAAGGCATAGCCCAATTTGGACCTCGAAGAATGGGGCCAATAGTTAGCTTTTCCTTAATGACCTCAAAATATTTTTGAGAAAAGACCAGAAAAGCTCAGAATATTTGGCCAACAAACCAAATAATGGTGAAGCCACTTTTCTTAAGCCCTTAATGAACCTACTATAGTAGCTAGCCAAACCTAGGAAACTTTTGACATCTCTCTTCTTTTTAGGAACATGCACCCTTTTTATGATGATGATTTTGTTTGGGTCTACCTATATTCCTTCTTGTGATATTGAGTGGCTTGGGACTATCCCTACTCTCTTTAAGCATTCACACTTTTCTGGACTCAGGGAAAGATGCATTTCAATTCACTTTCTCAGCACTTTTCCCAGATTGGAGAGATATTCGTGGAAATCATACCCATAATGTGTGAAATCGTCCATATAGATTTCGATAGAGTCATGGAATAGTTCAGAAAAAATGCTCAGGGATGCTCTCTAGAAAGTGGCAGGGGAATTGCACAACCAAAAATGAAGGACTTTATAAGAAAAAGTGCTTAGGGACATGTCAAAGTAGTCTTGTCATGGTCCTCAGGGCTAATTTGGATTTGGTTATCCACATTGAACCCATCTAGGAAATAAGAAAACCTCTTCCCTGCAAGGCCATCCAAGACTTGGTCTATGAAGGGGAAGGGGAAACAATTATTTTTAGTGGCTTTGTTTAGTTACCAGTATTCAACATGGATTCTCCATTTTCCATTCTTCTTTGGGACAAGAACAAGAGGAGACACCCACTCATTGTTGATATGGGATAGATGAAACCTACATCCAACAATGTTTGCATTTCATCCTTCACTATTTCCTTTATATTTGGATTCATCCTCCTTTAGGGATGGCACACATGCTTGAATCCTTCTTTAACATAAATATGATGCGTGCACACAGAGTTATGCACCCCTTTCATTTCTTTGTAGTCCCAATTGAATGCATCAAGGTTTTCCATCAAGATATGGCATTGTTTCTCTTCTTCTTTGGTTGAGAGGGATGAGTTACTCTTAGAGATTTTGATGGGCCAAATTCCATAACCTTGGTGGTTTCACAGGTTGAATCAACTGAGTTCAGCTCCATCGAAGGGTGGCTTTCAGATTCTTTGATTAGGTCATTGAGTGGAATGGTAGTAAAGGACTCGTTTTGAATGATGTGGTTGATGAGATCATCCTCATCGGGTTGTTGCCCTCTAAGAACGGTATCTATAGTACAAATGGGGTAGGGTGTAGCACTGTATCATTCATATTATTCTTCTTCATCCTCCAACCACAAAGGTAATTCATTGTTAATGGAAGGTTGGGTAGGAGGATATATCATCGACTGCTTAGACAAGGGCCCATTCTTTATAATCATGTTTGTAGCCCAAAAGCTTATATAAGTATAGTGGCTAACCAAGGTCTTCCTACAATTAGAGGATATCCATTAAACTTGGTTTTTGGATGGAGGACTAGGAAATATGTAGGGTACTCTGAAGGGTCAATTAAAACCATAACATCCTCAACAATTCCTTTCGGAGCTACTGTGGGCTTGTTTGCAAGTTGAATAACAGTGGTGGTATTTATGAAATCTCCTTGGAAGGTTTAGTTTAAGCATAGTTTCCTTAGTCATCACATTGATGGAAACCTCGAGATCAATCAGAGTATTGGGCACTATGCAACCATCAATATGTACATCTACTACTAGACTTCTAGTGTCTAGGTACTTCGAGAAGATCACCCTTCCCAACATTAGGTCAGATAGTTGTCCCACAACATTGATCATGGGGGTGTCTTTCTTCTTTCTCCCAGGTTTCTGAAATAAATTTTCTTTTATGAGCCTATTGTAAATAGGAACATCCTTAAGGGCTCGAAGGAGGGGTATTTTCACTCAAAAGTTTTTAGCTCTCCGAGAAGTTCAGTCTCTTTTGGGGTGTGCTGACTCAAGTGTATAAAGCACTCAGGAAAAGGAGGTTGTTAGATCTGAGATTTCCTTTCTTTCTTTTCCTTCTTGGCCTCTGTAGGTGGATATGGAGGGTGATTTTTTGGGAGTACTCTTCCCGACCTAAGGTTGATTTCATGTATCTCCACAACATATGATGGATAGGTTGTTTCACCACTGTAAACCTATTGTGCTTGCTTATTTTTCAAGTTCGGATTTGGTTGGGCTGGCATCTAAGGTAACTTAGGTGAAGCAGAATGGGTGATTTGTGGTTGAGGTTGGGGTGTAGGTAGTAAAGAAGTTTGTTGATTTTATCGAGGCCTCCACCCTTGGGATGGGTTGGTCCATTAAGGTGGTTGAGGAGAACATGGCTGGAATGGTTGGTTCATAGTCTGAGGGTGATATGGAGGGTTGCAAGGCCAAGTAGGAGGTGTATTCCATGATGGAGGAGTGGATGTGTACCAATACTAAATAGGTGCATTCTAGATTGTGTGATAGTAGGAGTAAGGTGCACCATGCATACCCTGTTGATATGACTGAGGCCTTTGACGCTTATTCTAATTTGTGAAACAGAGTTTCTCGGGTCCTCCTTCCCCACTTTGATATGGAACTTTGAGCCTAGGTAAGGAGGGTAACTTATTTTAGGCATGATTCTCTTCATAGAATAAGAAAAACTTTATGATATCTAGTGGAAATTCATTCCAAGGGTGTTTTCTAGTACATCTTGGGAAGAAGATATCCAAGGACCTATCTGCTTCCTCTTACTCCCTCTTTATCTACATTATGGCCATTTTCAAAGAAAAGGTTTGCATCATCTCCCTTTTGAATTCTTCCAACATATTTTCAATCTGATTCTTCATGTAGGTGCAAGAGGAAGGGGTTTTGGTCATGCTTTGGCTAGCTCTACCTTTCTTCCTAGATGCACTAGTGTAATTTCTAAAGATACTTTTTATTTCCTCATAAGGAAGCTAGTATATGTCTCCTCCATACAACATATTAAGGGTTTGTATCACCTCTTCCCTGATCCCTCGAAGAAGTACCAATTTACGTGATCTGGTATGAAGGGTGGATTTGGCTCTTTTATAGCTCCACTGGAATCTTTCTTCATAATCCTGCATGGATTCATCAGGTGCCAGAGTCATCTTAAATATTTTTGCTTTTGTTTCCTTGGACATATAATAGTCTCTATGTTTGTTGTTAAAGGAATCTTGCATCTGTGCCCAGGTAGTGATGTTGTTCCCAGGAAAACCCATGAAAATTCTTAGCTTCTGTCATCTGAGGCATAGTCATAGATCCTGTAGACAACATTGAATTCAAACATGAAGGTGTCAGAATCATCAGAAGTAATTCCATGGGAATGTGTAAGGGCTGAGGGACTCATACTCTTCATTATAGTTTCCCTATATTTTTCCCTAATGGGAAAGAATCCTTGGTTCTCTGTCTCAACCATGACTTGAATTAGTGAAGTAGGTTCCTTAGGTGAATAAAATTATTTTTCTTATCCAATAGGTTCTTCAAAATTTTGAAGTGGCTCACCTATGGTGTGTTCAACTTCATAGTTACTAAAGAAGAGTGAAGGGTGATTGTGGGGGGATGTGGGGGTTTTTGGTAAAAAAATTCCTTGGTTATCCCTATTCCTACAAGGCATGAAAGTGAAATGGTTTTTGTATTTTTAAATTTTTTTAATTGAATGCAAAATAAAGTAAAAAATAATGTTAAATCATAATCAAAGCATCTACCTAGGCACCTCCCTGAAAACAACACCAAAAAGTGGTGACCCCTGGTATTACAACAAGAGTGCTGCAACTCCCAGAGGCTACTATACTTTACTTTATCAACCTTGGATTCATAGAAACTTGGAGGTGTCAATGATATATACACAAAAAATTAATTCTACTCATGCCATCCTCTTCTCAGTTCTACGATGGGGTGCTATAGCTAGGGTTAATTCTAGGATATGAGGTCTATCACACTTTTGAATGAAAATTAAGACTGAAAATAACTCATGTCCATTACAATATTAGCAAGTCAAGAAACTATTCTAGATCATAAAGACTAATCTAGATATTTGCAATAAAGGAAATCCACACTTAAACTAAATCAAGAAATAAAGTTAAATTAAGTGGCATTCATGATTTAAATTGCTAAATTGAACTTGCAGAAAGGGAAACTAATCTAGGCACACATGTTGAACCAAATTATTGATTGACCTCAATCTATCTCATGCTTGACTGTTATTCTTAACAATGCATCTATCAATGACTTAACTATGCTTGTAAATAAATTTGTTTTGTAGAAAAATAAGGAGGTGTTGAGGTGACCTAAGAGGGTCTTGTACTCATGGTTTCAGTGTTGAAGGTGTCTTGGAGGTTGTGATGTCTAGAGGAGGTTAAAGAGAGTTTTTGGGCTGAAGAAGTGACTAACTAGCACTACTACAGGATACACTACAGGATTTCCTATAGTTCTATAGGATGTCTTGAAATGCTATAGGAAACAATTCGAGGATAGTTTAAGGCTAGAAATGGCGAGGAAAGGGGTAGGATAGGTGAAATGAAGGTGGATATAGGTTGATGGGAGTTATCCAACCCTTTTGGCAAGCTCCAAAATTATTTCAAATATTTTTTTACACCTCCAAGGTGGCTCTTAGTGTTGTGGTGGAGATGTCGAAAAGCAAGTTTGAAGGCGATTTGGTTGGAAGTTGGTTGATTAGGGGTAGAAATTGAAGCTAATGGTATTGGTGGAGTCCTCCTCTGCTAATCTACTCAAACTTGCAATAAAACTACCTTTTCATGCAATTATCATTAACAAATCTATTATGAAAATGGTGGAAAGATGAGATGAATTTACGGAAACCTAAAAATGCACTTATACAGAAAACTAACTATGCATCTACAACATAGTCATGGTAAAAAAAGAAACCTATCTAAATTTTTCAAGAAATCAGAAATTGAAACAAAATTTGGGGTATGTGGTGAAGATCTACCCTCCTCAAGCTCCAATGGAAGAGGTGAGAGAGGGAGGATTTAAAACACAATTTTTGAGTTTTATATTCTAGTGCAACATGACATAAAATATATTAACTACAAAAACTAGGAAATGCAAAGAGACTAACTACTACAACATTAAATTTAAGAAAAATAACTTCAGCAACATGAAATGTAAACAAACTAACTAAAACAACAACTTAAAGAAGAAAAACCCTTACGTCAACATAGAGAAAAGATACAACATAAATACTTAAGAGATAGGGAGCCAATGGATTGGACCCTAACCCTAAAGCCTAGGCTGATGGAAAGCTAGCTAAGTGAGAAAGGCGAATACTCATTTGATTTCATAGCCAATATGCTACATAGCATATGAAAGTCTCGATATACCTAAAGGACAGGTACTCCTAGCTATCTATAAGTGAATCCTAATTAGCTCTTATCTTCTATTTATCATAAAAGATGGCCCAAAAAATCTCATTGTGATCAGATTATCTTAAGCATAACTCGGTAGTTTAATACGATTGATCTTGCATAGCAATCACAGTTTTGGTGTTGGAGGAAGTCTTGGGGGATCTTGGTTCCTTAGGATTTAAGGTGTTGTTTCTAAATGCTCTTTCTTGTCTGTAAAACAAGCTCGGCTCCTTGAAGCTAACTAAGAGAAGAAGAAACTGAATGCTCATTTGATTTCATAGCCAATCTATTACATAGCATATGAAAGTCACAAATGTCTATTACAAGAGAAAAGAGTGCTCTAGCTATCTATATAAATTGAATCCTAATTAGCTCTTGCTTTTCCCTATTCATCCTAAAGGGTAGTGTTGAGATTCAGCAAGATGATGAGCTTAGTGAAAAGATTCGCCTTCACTAAGTAGGCCCGCAGACTATTTTTGGCACAAAGTCTATTTTTAGACTATGTCTATTTTTAGACATGTCGATCATATTCTATGAGTTTCAGGATGCTATTTATGGATGGTTGGTCAAGTTGGAAAAAATAGATGGACTTCTATTTTTAGACATATTGGGCGGAATCTATTTTTAGATTTCCAGTCTAAAAATAGATATGTTAAATATTATTAGCTCTTAATAATATTTGGACTATAAACATTATCTTATTCTATTGGAGCACTTCAGTTAAGTGCACAGATGTGGCACAACAGCTGACAGAAGGAATTATGCTATTCCTGAGGGTTTATTGGAGCTAATGCATGGAGGAATTCAGTTAGAACTCATGTGACAGAGTTTGGTGGAGTTATAGAAGTAGTTGGTGTAGTTGTATTTAGTTTAACTCAGTTAGAATCAGTTGAGCTAGTTGTATCTAGTTTAACTGATTGATACACTAGTGAGAGTGGAGTGAATTAATTAGTTAATTAATTCACTAAATAATAACTCATTAATCAACTGAAGAATACGTCATTTAACTACAGTGCATGGTAGTTTTAGTGGAGACCAGTGGAGAGGTAGGTGAAAGAGCAAGTGTGACTATCAGTTGTGACTATAGTGATGCATTGATTGCATCCAACACTCAATGGAGATGCCAATGATGATTTCGCAGTGCAAGCTTGGTGAATTCGAGTTCATTTAGAGCCATTCTTCAGCACGGATTGCGCAGTAGAGGCAGGCTAGCATGTGGCAAAGATCGGTGCATGGATTTGCAAGATCGGCCTAATTAGTGTGTAGTGTTTGTATTGTACTGAGAGCTTGATATGATCAGCTTTGTATGAGGATTATTACATGATCTCTATGAAATATATTATATACATATATTTGGGGTTTTCAGCTTCAGGATTTCTCGTTAAACAACTGTGTTAACGTGTGTGAATTTTTATTGTTTCATGTGTGCATTGCTATCCTGGTTTTATTTCCGCAAATGATCAATGGTGGAATAGATTCTGTATTTTTCATGAAGTTAAAATAGTGTGAGATCAGGAGAATCTTGGACATATAACACATAATTTATATAATTTCTACATGGTATCAAAGTAGTATTGATCGAGGAGATTGCAATTATTGAAGCAGTTGAGTTTTGTGCTCGTGGAATTCGAATTTGTTGCAGTGTTTTCTTGGTGTCGAAGTTGAGCATTCATTGAAATGTCTTTCAACGGATTGCGATTGGAGTATTCCCTTGATGGAAGCTCAAATTATATTGCATGGAAGGAAAAGATGGAGGCGGTGCTGGATGATAATGGGTTAAAGGAGTTCATAGATGCTGATATTCCAAAGCCTGGTTCTAGCGATGCAGCCGCACTTGACGCATGGCAAAAGAAGACAGAAAAGTGTCGAAGAATTCTATTGGAAGGTGTGAAGGACCACATTGTGTCTATAATTAATGTTAAATCTACTCCATTCTTAATGTGGAAAGCTTTGACAAACTTGTTCCAAAGCAGAAGCGACCAGAGGAAGTTAGCACTTAAATACAAGCTCAGAAAAATAAAAATGGAGAAAGGCGACAATATACCAAAATACCTCACGAATTTTGTCCACTACAAGGATGAGCTGGGAAGTATGGGGGTTACTGTAGATGACGAGGACTTGGTGAGCTTGGCTCTTCTTTGGCTTTCAAAGAGTTGGCATAGCTACAAGGACTCTGTCAATGGTCGAGAGAAACTGCCAAGATGGGAGCGACTTTGGTCGGATCTTGTGCAGGAGGAGATAAGGCGGGGTACCTGGGATGGATCTTCATCGAAGAATGAAGATGAAGAAAATTGTGCTTTGGCTACCAAAGCAAGGAAATAGAAGGGAAAGAAAAATCCTTCTCAATCCGGTGCAAAAATCAAGAAGCAGGACTTGTCCAAGGTGAAGTGCTTTCACTGTCACTAGCATAGACATTATGCCACTAATTGTTCATAGAAGAAGAAAAATAAGCAGGTTGTTGGATCTGAAGCTGGAGAGGCCTTAGCCTTGCAGTTTGAGCTAGATTTTTTGTTGAGCGTATGCTTGGTTTCAAGTGTGATAGGATCAGTGTGGTTTCTTGACAGTGGTGCATCTTTCCATATGACCGGAGACAAAGATTTGTTTAGTGATCTGGATGAAAAGGATCTTGGAGTGCACATCAAGATGGGCGATGATGGTAGATATAGTGCGACTAGTATCAGGACCATTTCATTTGAGAGGGAGTCTAGTAAACCTTTCATCTTGAAGGATGTCATGCATGTTCCAGGATCGAAGAAGAATATGATCTCTGTGGCGATGTTGGAAGACAAGGGTTATGATGTTGTTTTTAGTGATGGAAAGGCTTTCCTACACAGTAAAAAAACTGGTCAAACCAGGAGAAAAGGGGTTTGAGTTAGGAGCCTTTATCAATTGCAGGTAGATGGCTGCACAGAAATGGAAAGAAAAGCAAAAGGAGTGGTGAGTTGGGATGAGGGCGAATTTTGGCACAGGAGATTGGGCCATCTTCACCATGGCGCTTTGAAAATTTTGCAGCAGATTTATACCGGGCTTCCCAAGGGTACACTTGAACAGTCAGATTAGTGCAAGGGATGTACTTTGGGAAAATTTTTGAAGACCACTTTTCATGAGAAGGATAGTCCCGCCACGACAATCCTTTAGAGAATTTACACAGATGTGTATGGACCTTTCTTGGTTTCTTTGACAGAAAAGCACAGGTATTATGTGATATTTGTTGATGAATTTTCTCGTAAGTGCTAGATCTTCGTCATGCGAAAGAATAACAAGACATACTCAAAGTTCTGTGAGTTCAAGGTGCTGGTTGAGAAAGATTCAGGGAAGTAGGTGAAAGCTCTAAGGAGCGATAATGGTGGTCAATACATCTCTGGAGAATTTAAATACTTTTGCAATGCAGAAGGAATTTGAAGAGAGCTCATAGTACCTCATAACCCACAACAGAATGGGGTCACGGAGAGAAAGAACAGAACAATCGTGGGTGCTCCACGGTGATGTTGCATGATCAAGGCCTTCCCATACACTTGTGGGTTGAGGCATGCAACACTGCAGTTTATGTGCAAAACCGTTGTCCTCATAGAGTACTTGGCATGAGTGCACCTGAAGAGGCGTTTTCTAGTAAGAAGCCTGATATTTCTCATTTGAAGATTTTTGGCTCACCTGTTTACATGCATGTGATGAAGGATGCCAGGAAGAAGCTGGAGCCGACCGCAGAAGTTGGGATATTTTTGGGGTACACAGAAACACCCCACAATTATCGTGTGTATTTTCCAGACAGTCGGATGACTGTTGTGTGATGGGACATCAAATTTCACGAGGAGAAAGCCATGAATTTGTCGCTAGAGAGGGAGATACACTTGCATGCAAATGAGGAGCTACTTGTTCCTAAATATGATCCTTAGAATGTGGATCAGCCACAATAGGAGGTTCATAGAGCGGAAGAAACAACTCATGCAGTGCCAAACATCAGAGGGAAAAAGCGCACTATAGAAGCTGAGCGACTGAATCTTGATGCAGCGTAGAATGTAGGAGCACCTACATCACAACAGAGAGCAAGAGACAAATCACTGACTGGTGCGGGCTCTAGTTGGCTCTAATGAGAAGTGTACTATGACAAGAGCTATCCTCTTCGTGGAAGTCAGGGAGGATCCCGCATGGGTGGATGCCATGGTGGAAGAGTATGATTCGATTTGGTTGTAAATTGGGCAGATGGGAGATTGTCCTGGTTACCGGGAAGGGAAATCAGTGGTAGGTTCGAGGTGGATCTACAAAGTGAAGCAAGCTGCTGACGGGAGTGTCGAGAAGTACAAGGCAAGATTTGTTGCACAGGGCTTCTCATAGATCGAGGGGATTGACTATGAAGAAACCTTTGCACATGTCGCAAGGTATTCTTCCATACTGACCATCCTTGATCTCTCAGTGCAGATGGGTTGGCACATTCATCAGATGGATGTGAATATTGCATTCCTCAACAGAGTCATTGAGGAGGAGGTGTAAATTGAGCAGCCTGAAGGATTCTAAATCTTCAGCAGTGAGTCGCATGTGTGCAAGCTCAAAAGAGCGTTGTATGGGCTGAAACAAGCACCTCATGCTTGGTACACATGGATAGAAATTTATTTCACCGGACTTGGTTTCGCAAGAGTGAGGCAGATATGAACCTATACTAGATTGTGGTGGAGGGTAAGTTGTTGATAATTGTGCTTTATGTGGGTGATTTAATACTAACAGGTGATGCATTGTTGATACACTCATGCAGGGCAGATCTTGAAATGAGTTTGAGATGAAGGACTTGGGCCTCTTTCATTATTTCCTGGGATTCGAAATTTGGTAGCGGAAGGGTGGACTGTTTGTGTATCAAGGCAAGTATGCTTGGGAGATACTGGAGAAGTTTCACATGCAAGGTTGTAAGCCTATCGACGCTCCTCTTCTTGGTGGTTGGAGGAAAGAAGATGCTACATCGACAGAGGTAGCGGATGCCACTGTTTATCGACAGTTGGTTGGTTCGCTCATGTATCTAGTCAATACACGATCAGACATATGCTATGTTGTTAAACAGATTTCAAAAGCTATGGTTAAGCCTACCAAGCTCTTTTGGAAGGCAGGCAAGCATGTCCTGAGGTATCTCAGGGGCCCATCAGTTTATGGATTGTGGTACAAATAGTCGGATGAGTTGAAGCTGCATGGTTTCACAGATGCAGATTGGGAAGGGAGCCCAACGGACAGAAAGAGCACATATGGAGGGCTATTCAGTGTCAGATCTATAACAGTTTCTTGGTACAGCAGGAAACAGAGATTCGTGGTACTGATTTTAGGGGAGGTAGAGTACATGGCAAAAATTTTGGATGCATGCAAGGCTATATGGATGAGGAAGATCCTGGTCGAGTTGTTTAGTTCACACTTAGATCCTACTGTGATATATTGTGATAATCAGAGTTGAATTAAAATCTCGGTTAATCTAGTATTTTATGATAGATGTAAACATATTGACATCCCGTACCATCATATCAGAGATTGTGTGCAGTGCAAGATCATGTTACTTTCTTACAATCTTACGGAGGATCAGGATGCAGATATTCTGACGAAGGCACTCACCAGGAGAAAATTTGAATGTCATAGAGACAGGATCGGGGTGGTAGATAATCCCTATATTTTTGAGAGGGACTGTTGAGATTTAACAAGATGATGAGCTTAGTGAAAAGAGTCATCTTCACTAAGTGGGCCTACAGGCTATTTTTGGCACAAAGTCTATTTTTAGACTATGTATGTTTTTAGACATGTCGATCATATTCTATGAGTTTCAGGATGCTATTTTTGGATGGTTGGTCAAGTTGGAAAAAATAGATGGACTTCTATTTTTAGACATATTGGGCAAAATCTATTTTTAGATTTCCAGTCTAAAAATAGATATGTCGAATATTATTAGCTCTTAATAATATTTGGACTGTAAACATCATCTTATTCTCTTGAAGCACTTTAGTTAAGTGCACAAATGTGGCACAACAGCTGACAGAAGGAATTACGCTATTCTTGAGGGTTTACTGGAGCTAATGCATGGAGGACTTCATTTAGAACTCATGTGACAGAGTTTGGTGGAGTTATAGAAGTAGTTGGTGGAGTTGTATTTAGTTTAACTTAGTTAGACTTAGTTGAGCTAGTTGTATCTAGTCTAACTGATTGATACACTAGCGAGAGTGGAGTGAATTAATTAGTTAATTAATTCACTAAATAATAACTCATTAATCAACTAAAGAATACATCAGTTAACTACAGTGCATGGCAGTTTCAGTGGAGACCAGTGGAGAGGTAGGTGAAAGAGCAAGTGTGACTATCAGTTGTGACTATAGTGATGCATTGATTGCATCAAACACTTAGTGGAGATGCCAATGAGGATTGCACAATGCAAGCTTGGTGAATTTGAGCTCATTCAGAGCCATTCTTCAACAAGGATTTCGCAGTAGAGACAGGCTAGCAGGTGGCAAAGATCGGTGCATAGATTTGCAATATCAAGCTTGATTAGTGTGTAGTGATTGTATTGTACTGAGAGCTTGATATGATAAGCTTTGTATGAGGATTGTTACATGATATCTATGACATATATTATATACAGATAGTTGGGTTTTTCAGCTTCAGGCTTTCCCATTAAACAACTGTGTTAATGTGTGTGAATTTTTATTGTTTCATGCATGCATTGCTATCTTGATTTTATTTCCGCAAATGATCAATGGTGGAATAGATTCTGTATTTTTCATGAAGTTAAAATAGTGTGAGATCGGGAGAATATTGGACATATAACACATAATTTATATAATTTCTACAGGTAGCTACCAAAAACTCCCTAAAAAATGGGTGATTTATCTCCTTGTAACTCGAGAGAAGTGGAGCTTGGCTACACTTGATCTTCCACTTGCTTGGCCGCGTTTGATTTTGAGTTGTTCGAGGAGAATCTTGAGGATCCCTTGGATGCCTTTAGGATTTAAGGAGGTGTTCAACCCCCTGCAATCACTCTTTGTTGTCTACTCC
>JAXQQM020085433.1:0-28343 GCA_034641835.2 Pinus albicaulis | reverse complement strand
GCATGGTGAAACTTTAGGTTTCACTTTAGGTTTGTGGTCAGTTTGGCTGTATTTTAGCCAAAAACAATAATAAATCCATTGTTGATTATTGCTGATTATATTTATTTATTTATGTCTTATTATTCTTTGAATGAATAACAAGTGGTATAAAAACTTGGTGAGAAAAACATGAAAGAGCTAGATATTCTCATGGAATTGTTCCCATCAATGAAGTGATGCACAAAGTAACAATGTTGGTCGAAGCAATATCTCGTTGCACAAACCAGTAGGGCTAGTGGAGCAATGGTTCGATGAGGAGCAAGAATAAAATGAAGCCTGAAATATTTTCCAAGGCTTGGGTATATAGAATATGTGTTGTTGGTATGTTATATTTAATTTTCTCGTCAGAAAAAGAAAGGAAGTTGAGGATGTGGTGGATGATTTCGATGAGGCGGCTCAGGTGCTTGTGGGCGCCCTGGTGGAGAAAAACACCCTGGAGTTCCTTGTCCAGAACGTCGCCTGGCTTGACTAGGGAGACCCTGATGAGTCAGTTGAGTATACCTTGGCCATGATTAAAAATATGATTGAGGTCTGCCCCATGGTGTCAAAGTCTATCTGTGAGAAAACAAAGCTCTTGAGCTGGCTCCTGACGAGAATCAAGCCCTGCGAGTTTGACAACAACGAGAAATGTGCCACAGATATCTTGGCCATCCTGTTGTAGAGCAACGGCGCGAGCCAGTGATGCCTTGGGCAGATGGACAAAGTTGACACCATGCTCCAGGCCGTCGCGCTCTACAAGTCTCGGGACGAAGAGGAAATGGTGGAGAATTTGTTCGATTGCTTGTGCACACTTGTGATGCCTGTGGAAAATAAAGAGAGGTTAGTTAAGGCGGAAGGCATGGAATTTACGATAATTATAATGAAGCAGAAGAAGTCAGCCTACAGTTTGGCTATAAGGGATAGCTAACCTTTCTATTTAAGATTGACTGCTAGAATACATTAATTTTTTTATGATGGTGAAACCCAATAATTTCTTGGGTTATGAGAAAGGGAATTATAAGTTAACAATAGAAGGGTTAGATAGTGGGATAACAGTCTCATGACGTAATATGCACAAGGTTTTGAAAGCAAGAAAGAAAGAAAGCAAGTTTCTTAGGTTCAAGAGATGATAATAACAAAGAAAAAATAATAATGTATTTTATTTTTTATATGTAAATAGGTATATGACTACAAGACTTGATAAGGCATATGTATCTTGGTAAATAATTACTGGTAAAGTTTGGATATAGACCTAGGTGATGTAGGGGAGCATGTGGAAACATGTTGAGTTAGGACAACATATGATATTCTTAAATACCTTGACATTGACTTGGTAGGGCCTAGAGGTGAGTGGTGGCGGCTAACTCACTTGGTGGTTTGGCTAGATTTGGCATAGGAAAACCCAAAGTCAAGTTTAAAGTGGGGATTGTTAGATAAACTTGACCTTGCCATGTAGTTGAGGTTGTGTAAACAGTTATGGTTTATTTGGCCAAGGAAAACCCAATGTCAAGTTTAAAGTGGGGATTGTTAGATAAACTTGACCTTGTCATGGAGTTGAGGTTGTGTTAATAGTTATGGTTTTGGACACCCGATATTGGTGACCCACGGTAGTAAGCTCATGGTATTACATGTAGTTGAAGCCATTAAAAGGATAGATAATTCTCTATTGTAGCTACTGCATTTCCACAGCTTTAAAAGAGCTCAAAGGTTTGCCAACTTTGGCCGTGTTTTAGCGGTAAAGACACACAGATATATTGTTGGTTGGTTTTTTCCCCTATTGGAGTTTTCCAGATAAATCGTGGTGTACATGGTTTGAATGTTGTTGCTGTGTTTATTTATTTCTCTCTTATTATTCTTTGAATGGATAACAATATCATCTTACACATCTCTTATGAGTGCAGGGGTTGAAATATAATATGCTTACCAATTTAAGCGTCTATATCCATTGAGATTCCAATCCCACCAACAAAAATCTGATTTAGTAAGAATCCCATTCTTTCTCCTATAATAGATAAAGATACAACAATAGAGAGGGAATGATGGTGGGCATTAGGCTCAAGGCAACTTTTGTACATAAATAAATGTAAAGGGGGGTCTCATGTTTTATTTCCCTATGAAATTATCCATAGTTGGGCTAATTTAGTTAATTTGTAGAGGAAAATGTAACTGCCCGAATGATTAGTGGGCATAGGAAGAGACAGTTCGTCTCTGTATGTCAGAGCGTTAGTCTAATTTGGAACTGTAGGAATTTGAAGATTTTGTGAGTCATCGAGAAATTCGAATCGATTCATTGTAATTGATATAAAAATAAACCTCTGTGATAGATTCGATAGACCTGCACAGAGACCTGCAAATACCTTCTAAGAGAACTGCATAGAGCTGCATAGGGGAGGAGAAGGGCCGATTGATTGAAAATCTGGTCGAGTCAAGGCTTGTAAGTACTTCATTGTATGAATGTAGAATTGTTTCAATGGTATTGTGCATTTGTCGAGTCAAATATGGCATGAATGGTTTCTGTGTCCCGATAACTAACTGTATAGTAGTTGGAATACATATTAGATAATTGTGGTTTAATGGGGTCCTTTGCCTTGAAAGAGGAGTCAGTCCCTTTCCTGAATTACTAGCCTCTGTGCGAGAGGTTCTAGCCTTTCCTGTAAACATTGGTTGTTAGTTTAACTCGGTATAAGAATTACCGGATGAATAAAGTTGTGTGATAACCCTATGTGAAGGGCCATGCTGAGGTATTGATTATTTGTGAGTCTCGGTGCTAACTGCGTGATAGAACCCACGTTAAATGCCATGACAGTGGACTATGTGTCATTGAGCAGTGGTATAGCAACGTTATGGTTGAGAATCGCGTGTAAGTGGACTCTGATGGTGATATAAAGCCCTGTGACAGGTTGGTGTGGGGCAGCCTCACCAGAGAATTCCCCGTGGAGTACGAGCGAAACAATCGTAAGAAGGGCCGAGGTGGAATATAAAAAAGAAGCTCAACCTGAGCCCGGAAGGTAAGAGGGGCGAATCCATGATCGAATTGAACAAGCAGCGGCTTGATCACACTAATCTTGTAGGGCACTAGCTGAGAAATCAGCGCGATCCCATACACTAGGTGATGTGTGTCCCCAAGAAATTTTGGAAAACCACTCTCATCGCGAGTTAACAATCGTGCAATTAACTCGCACGATATCCATAGGATCATATGGAGTAATGCGACGTGATCTCCACCGTCAGATGTGGAAGGCCATTAGCGTTGGGCCCATGCGTATACACATATTGATTGTTGCTACCTAACTAAGGTTTTCGAGTTTAATAGAGGTATGTCCGGTGGATTTCCATATTAACCGCTTATTTAAATTCATAAAATTCAAATGAAGGACATGTGTGAGGGTTAACCATATCGTGATGCTCTAACATTGAATGGAGGTCGTGACCATAGATTGATATAGCATTGTATGTGAGTTGGATGACATCGTTTTAGATATGTGTAAGGGTTATATGTGGCGTGGTTGCTTTATTGCATAGGCCTAGGGGCTTTTATAATCTTTGAAGGAGCTTCCTACAGTTAGAAGAGTTGTCAGATTTGAACTGAACTGAGTAAAAAGGTGTAGGCAGGTGTTTGTATACGTAAGAGGATATGATTTAACATCTCAAATCTCAGATTTGAGATGCTAAAGATTTCAGATTAGTTGTTTAATTTGCCTTTTAATTGTGGAAGGTTGGGACATGAATTTTTGAATGAAATTGTGGCCACGTTTCGATGAAACTATGATCAAATGAGATCGTGGGTTTACCTCTCCATCAAGTGGTATCATAGCTAGAATTTAATTATTCTTTGGAAAGTTTATTTTGGAAATGCACATGTACGTAACAGAAAGAAAAGTTGAATTTAAATCAGTTTGGGTCAGAGCGTGCATTTGATTAAGTATGCAAAGTGAAGGTTGAAAACCTAGATGATTAGAATCTGGATTTGAATACAAAGAATACAAGAGTCTTGAAGACCTTGAAGATTGCAGTAGATAGATGCAGTGCAGGTGAGAAAATAAGCAAGATCATTCAGGGATCTTGAGAGGTAAGATGATGAGCCTTATTTGAACTATGGTTGGAAAGTATTGTTTGCATAATATAGAGTGCAAGTAAGTGAGGAAAGAATCTCAGTAAGAGGCAGATCACAAGCTTTGAGAGCAGTGATAGAAGATTCCAACAAGGGATTCTAAGTGCAGAAAGAGTGTGGCAAAACCTGGAAGATTCCCAACTTTGGTTGGATGAAAGAAGAAAAGAGGTGTTCTTGAGAGAAGTTGCAGCGTGAAGCCTAGAGAGCAGAAGAGAGTGCTCAGAAGGTTCCAGCAGAGAGGGGACCAGTACTTGCCAAAAGTCGGGTCCAGAAGAAGGGATTGGTGAGGTAAGTTGCAGCAAGAGGGCTTGCTATTGTAGAGGCTTAGTGCAGCTTGAGGGTGAAGAAATTTTAGAGAAGAGAATGGCTATTGAGAGCCATAGCAGAGATTGCAGAGGTTCTGAGAGAGGCCACAACATAAGAGTGAGTGAAGATGCCAAAGAAATTGGCATGAGAAAGAGACTCACCGATGAAGATTATTGGAAAGAAGTAGCTGAGATCAGGGAGCAGTTCAACAGATTGAAACTGAGGATAGAAGAAAGCCAGAGAGTTGGTTGGCTCATGAAGAAGAAGATAAAGTGGTAGAGGCTACAAAGGAAGAAAGAGAAAATGATGAATGCTCAGAAGAAAAAGGAAATACTCAGAGTGATTGAGTATCTGGAGAAGGACTTGGAGACTGAAGCTTCAAGTGGGACCAAGGGGTCCAAGAGCCTTACATCTGACATATTTGTATGTTTTCAGGAACATCAGGTGAGAGAGAGAAAATTTCTGTTGTTGTCACTGAGGAAAGTGGAGCAGCTACATGATTTGAAGATGTCCATGCACAGTTGGAGAAAGGTTATGCTTTCCAACATAGTAGAAGCAGAGGAGATTTAGCTTATGATGATGGCCAAAATCTGGGGGTTGAACAACTTGAGGAATCTGAAGAAGAGACCATTGAAAAATCTCTAGAGAGTATAGAAGACTTGGGACAGCAAGAAGATTTGGTGACCAAATCATCAAATGAGACCATGAGGTCTTGTGCTTTTACAACTAACAAGTTGTGTGTGAATGCAGGTGTTAATGAAGGCAGTTAATATGATGGAACTGTGACAAATGAAGCTAACTGTTTCCAAGCAAGATATGATGAGTATCTTTCAGATGAAGATCATATTGAACTATTGCAACAGAAGGAATTCATTAATTCCTTATTTTGTAGAAGAGATTGTTTCAATGAGGTTGATGATGATGAGTTTGTCATTAATGATGATAGTGATAGACTGCTTTTATTAAATGGTCATGTGGAGAATGATGGAAAAGTAGCTGGAGTCTTTACAGAGATGAGAAATCAGGATTCTATTCTGATGAAGGCTGAGGAGATAGTGACAGCAGAAGATAGTGAAGTTGTTGAAGATGTTTTCTCGGAGGAGATGCCAAGATTGTGGCATGAGAAGAGGACAGAACCACAGAAGGAAGGTGTTCAGATGGTAAGGACAGAGATGATTGAAGATGAGAGAGTTCATTTTTATGAACTAGATCAGAGAGACATCCTTGTAGAGGATGATGCAGAAGAGAGACTAGCTGATAGTCTCAATATATGTTTGAAGAGTTTGAATCAGCGTCCTGATGTGTTGATTAAGAAGGAAGGAAGGTTGGGATAGCATACTGAGATGCTGGAAGAGCAGAGAAAGGCTCTGAGGCCTTGTGAGTTTGATGCTGACAATTTTTGGATGAATGCAGATCATGTTGATGATGGAGATAAGTTGACAGCATGGGGCAGTCAATTGAAAGAGAAGGAGAATTCTGTGGAAGATTCTAAACATGGAATGGAGAAATTGAGCTGCTAGAGAGTATGCTGAATCAGCAGGATTCAATACAAGAGAGAAAACCTCAATTTCAGAATTGGGGATTGCAAAATGTGAAGACACAATGGGATGAAGATAGAAAATAATCGATGATTCAATCATCAGTTGGGACCATTGGGTCTTGGGGTTTTGGAACTGATGAATTGGTTGTGTTGATAGGCAAAGAAGAAAACAATCCATCTTTTAAAATTGTTCTGAAAGGTGATGGACTGTTGCAGAAGGAGGAAAATGAGGCTATCATGCCTCCTATGAAGGAACTTTTTGTTTCTACAAATGACAAGGAAAAAGAGCTGTTGCAGAATGAAGATGAGAATCTGGAAGAAGATGAGATAATCATGTCTCATGTGCAGAAGATTGTTGCTATTGGTAGCAGAAAGGAATTGGCTTGTTCGAATAGCCAAGAGAAGATTAGGGAGAAGGCTATATGGCAGACTATTGGGGCTGCTACAGCAGTGGAGAATCAGAGTTTCACTCTGACAAAAAATGAAAATGCAAAGCTGAAAGAGCCTGAAGAAAATCAAGAAGAAGGAAGACAATTCCTGAAGATTGCTAAGACCAAAGAAGAATATGTTGAAACTGAGTTGCAGCATAGTAAAGATTTTTTTGGCCAAAGGAGATGGCAAGAATGTTTGCAGGAAACATTCAGAAAATAAGGTGAAATGGCAGAGCAGCAGCTGATTGAAGTGTTGTTGGGAGAAATGTTGGAGCAACAAGCTGAAGCGTTGCCAACAGAGGAGAAAAATTTTTACTGTTGCAGAGAGGGTATGGATGATTGGGCAGCAAATAGGGCAGTAGTAAGAATTGAGGAAATAAGAGTGCAGCAAACATAGTTAAGTGTCCAGCAGTCAAAGGACACATTGGATCAAGAAATCGAATTTATAATAAAGTTGATGATAAAGGTGACTGAGAAAAAGACAGCAGCAAGAAAGCTGAGAAACAACAGCAGCAAGATGAAGACAGTCATATACTATGAGGTCATAGCAAGTGCAAGGATGCAAACAAAGATATGGAAGCCAGGAGGAATGCGAAAGAAGAACACTGCAATGGATGGCCAGTTGCAGAACAAAGTATGGGATCCAGGCAGATAAAGATGAAGCACATGATCAGGAGATCATGAACCATTTTAACCTGGGGAGTTTGATGCAGGGGCATTAGGCTCAAGGCAACTTTTGTACATAAATAAATGTAAAGGGGGGTCTCATGTTTTATTTCCCTATGAAATTATCCATAGTTGGGCTAATTTAGTTAATTTGTAGAGGAAAATGTAACTGCCCGAATGATTAGTGGGCATAGGAAGAGACAGTTCGTCTCTGTATGTCAGAGCGTTAGTCTAATTTGGAACTGTAGGAATTTGAAGATTTTGTGAGTCATCGAGAAATTCGAATCGATTCATTGTAATTGATATAAAAATAAACCTCTGTGATAGATTCGATAGACCTGCACAGAGACCTGCAAATACCTTCTAAGAGAACTGCATAGAGCTGCATAGGGGAGGAGAAGGGCCGATTGATTGAAAATCTGGTCGAGTCAAGGCTTGTAAGTACTTCATTGTATGAATGTAGAATTGTTTCAATGGTATTGTGCATTTGTCGAGTCAAATATGGCATGAATGGTTTCTGTGTCCCGATAACTAACTGTATAGTAGTTGGAATACATATTAGATAATTGTGGTTTAATGGGGTCCTTTGCCTTGAAAGAGGAGTCAGTCCCTTTCCTGAATTACTAGCCTCTGTGCGAGAGGTTCTAGCCTTTCCTGTAAACATTGGTTGTTAGTTTAACTCGGTATAAGAATTACCGGATGAATAAAGTTGTGTGATAACCCTATGTGAAGGGCCATGCTGAGGTATTGATTATTTGTGAGTCTCGGTGCTAACTGCGTGATAGAACCCACGTTAAATGCCATGACAGTGGACTATGTGTCATTGAGCAGTGGTATAGCAACGTTATGGTTGAGAATCGCGTGTAAGTGGACTCTGATGGTGATATAAAGCCCTGTGACAGGTTATGGGCAACTAAGTCGTTTGAATTCCCTGTGGAGTATGAATGAAGCAATCGTAATAAGGGCAGAGGTGGAACATAACAAAAGAAAGCTCGACAGAACCTGGAAGGTAAGAGGCAGAACCGTGACTGAATCGAACAGTAAAAGTGGTTTGATCACGCCGCCTTTGTAGGGTAAGAAGTATTTGAGAAATCAGCGCGATCCCATACACTAGGTGATGTGTGTCCCCAAGAAATTTTGGAAAACCACTCTCATCGCGAGTTAACAATCGTGCAATTAACTCGCACGATATCCATAGGATCATATGGAGTAATGCGACGTGATCTCCACCGTCAGATGTGGAAGGCCATTAGCGTTGGGCCCATGCGTATACACATATTGATTGTTGCTACCTAACTAAGGTTTTCGAGTTTAATAGAGGTATGTCCGGTGGATTTCCATATTAACCGCTTATTTAAATTCATAAAATTCAAATGAAGGACATGTGTGAGGGTTAACCATATCGTGATGCTCTAACATTGAATGGAGGTCGTGACCATAGATTGATATAGCATTGTATGTGAGTTGGATGACATCGTTTTAGATATGTGTAAGGGTTATATGTGGCGTGGTTGCTTTATTGCATAGGCCTAGGGGCTTTTATAATCTTTGAAGGAGCTTCCTACAGTTAGAAGAGTTGTCAGATTTGAACTGAACTGAGTAAAAAGGTGTAGGCAGGTGTTTGTATACGTAAGAGGATATGATTTAACATCTCAAATCTCAGATTTGAGATGCTAAAGATTTCAGATTAGTTGTTTAATTTTCCTAATTGTGGAAGGTTGGGACATGAATTTTTGAATGAAATTGTACACACAACTTTGATGAAACTATGATCAAAACGAGATTGTGGGTTTAAAGACTATTAGAATGAAAATATTTTTCCCATCATGGCTTCATTAAATTAATTGTAATTTTTTCATTAGAAGGTTTATAACATCCCATTTCTTGGTCCAATTTTGTAGACATGGATAGAAAGGCCTTTTTGGAAGCATAAGAAGAACTAAGTAGACCTACAAAGATGATTAAAAAAAATGGGAGGGGGATGGTAGTAGTTAGCCCCTCAAAATAAAAGAATAACTCTACATTGGGGGAGGATAAAAATGAGATAGAAGTAACCTTAGCATGATTGATTACCCCTCCGAAACCAGAAGTAAGAAAGCCTATCCAACCAATTGTGTACTCAAAAAAAAAAAATCAGTAGAACTAGATCTAGTGGAAAGCCTTAACCTCCTCTTGCCACTCCTATTGCAATCGAGGAAACACCTACCCCTGAAGAGAAATGGTAGCAGGAACAAAATGTATTAGAGTAGTCTATATTGAGGAAGCCACCTTCCTTCTTTTCTTGGACATTAAGGGATAATCATCATTTTGCGCGAACATTAGGATGGTTGATGATTATATATCTATTACCCCACCTAATGATTGAAGTGGAGAAATACAAGGTAGAATCCTAGATGTGGAAAATGATTCCCCAAGAAAAGGTGGTGGCGATCTTACTAGCATTGAGGATAAAGTCAACAAATAAAGGGGGGTATTTCTTTCCTAAAAATAGAAGAGGAAGCCAACATAAGAGAACAACTTGAGAAATAAATAATATATAAGTAGTCAATTGTAGCAAACTCAAGGATTGCTGATAAAAAAAGACGCCCACATTATAGCATTGGAAACATCACTAGGGACTATGACACACCTTTCTTTAGAGGTCGTCAACTTTAGGTAGCAATCAAAATCATATTCAATTTTCCTAAAGGAGAAATGGTACATATTCCAAACCAATCATATGGATCAAAGAGGAACCATGTAGTTGGAAGAGAATAAGCACTTTATAGGCTACTTCCAAGAGTATAACATGGAGGAAAAAATTGTAACAACCCTGGTGAAAATTCAATGTAACAAAAGTTAATAAAGGAAAAATAATAACCACGGTTATGGGAAAATTATTCCAAGATGAATGTTAGGAAAAACATCCTAGTGTGGGTGTTCATTTGGTTTATTATGGCTAAGGAAATTGGAAATGGCAATGGAAAACTTGGCTTTGGAAAGGAAAGAGGCATTAATTGGCATTTTATTCATGAAAACCATGGAAATTAGGAGAAAATGAAGGTGAAAGGTCACAACTTGCATGTAAGGAGTAAAATGAAGGAAAATAATGGAAAATAAAGAAAAGAGAGGCCTCATTAATAAAAGTCTTATGAGTATCAATTGTTACCTTTTTCAGTGTAACCTTTTTTTAGTTCAGTTTGGGAGTTTTCTCCCTATTCTCACTCTCTCATACTATTTGACACTTATATTTTTATCAAAGAACTTCAACATTGGGTCAAGAAAGGAAAACAAGGCAAAGAGGAAGAAAATATCAACCAAGGAAGATAAGGATCAAGCATCTACAATGGGTTTAATTGCATGAATCAATTTGCATGTGTGATTTCCTTGCTAGATTTGGCATGTGTGGTTATGCATGCGTGTTCTTGGTTCTATTTCTATCATTGGCATGGGTTTCTCTATGTGTGACAGCGTTATTCAACCTTTCCTTTCCATTCTAGATAGCTATGGTTTGATGGGCTTCTCATGTTTTAGATGAGCTGGATTGTGGTAGGGATTGGAATCTGAGTGAGGTGGATCTCTGAATGAAAGAACACATGGACCAGACATCCCTGAATCAGACTATGGACTGAGGTAAAGCCACTAGCCTAGTAACCCCTAAATTGGAAAATGGGTTGCGGTAAAGCCAAGTATTGTGTGCCTTGGTGGGGCTAGGAATCCTCGACTGGTGAATGGAGGGATATACAGTAAAACCTAGAGGTAGTTTCCCTTGATTAGGCCTAGGAATCCTTGGCTAATGAATGGTGGGATATATGGTAAATCCTGGAGGGTGGTGTCTCGATTATGGCCTAGTGATCCCTGGATCAAACTATGGATTGTGGTAAATCCTAAAGGCTAGGAGACATGAAAATTCCTCACGGTGTAGGTGGAGAAATATGGTGGCATCCATGCTTGTTTATAGCCTAGTGATCCAGTGAGGATTGTATTAAAGCCTGGCTCTATTGATGAGGGTGAGGTGCTTTAGCTCGGGAAGCCCTTGGTTGATTTTTTTTATTTTGATTCCCACATTCATGCTTGGAATATGGCACAATGGTGATTGGCTACAGATAATTTTGGTTCATCCAATCTATGATCCGATGGAATGTGGAAGGCCCAAACCTAGTTGGATTTTGCATTCAATAATAAGATTTCATTTCCTTGGTATTTTATATGAAAATGTACTGGCTCATATGTGGCATTTATGGCTATTGTATCTTTATTAGTTTTGTTTTGTATATTTTGGTTATGAGTATATTTTATGAAAATAATGTTGTATGGTTCTCATCATGATTTTATTTATAAATGAATGAACGATGAATATATGACCTAATAGATAATAATGAACTAATGTGATAAGGCATAAATTCTTCTAGCAATTCTCATATAAGTATGAGACCCTTATTATCAGATATGTTATTATGACTTGTAGAATTCATATTTGTGACATGTTTGCGAAATGTATGTCATTTTTAGTAGGGGTCCCTTCAATTCTTTTTTCAAGCGTTTTCATTTGTATCATTGTTTCTATGTTAATTTTCACTTTTGGAATTTTCATGGACTTCTGGGAAGTGACTGGGTCCTAACCCTAGAAATTAGCCTTAAATATCGCAGACATTGGCATAACACTGGTGTAAAAAGGCTACACTTGCATGCAGGCAAGCCAATGGGAGAGACTGTGGCTCTCAGTCACATGGAGGCCTTAGCAAGGGAGAGACTAGGGGTTTAATACAATGAAATTTTTAGTTCCCTCAGGGTTTGGTCACTTGGAAGGGTGGGTTAGCTCCTGGAGGTTTTGTAGGATATGTAGAAGGTCACATTGGTTGTGTTGTGTCGGTTATACTTCCTTAAATGTACATGGGTATTTGAATCCTATCATAGTATCCTATCGTCACATGTTTACCCCAGTTGGATGATTACTTGGGTATATGTAGGAGGAAGGTGTTGCAAAAACAAAATTTCTTGAATCTTATATGCATAACCTTACCCTCTCTGAAATTCTTATTTGGGACGACAATCCTTACTTGCAAGATTCATAGTTGTTTGCATTAACATCTTGGTTAAGGCATGAGGAGATTAGAGTAGAAGAAGTGAAAAAGGCCATGAGGAAGACTTAAAGGTTCCATTTTGGAATAGACCAAAATTCCCATATCCTTTAGTGCTTTCTCAATTCTATGTCATTCTTGTACAAGGCGCAGAGATAGAATCCATTTGGAAACAAAGGAAAGAAGAATATGTCCTACACTTTGAGGATACATTTACACTTTGGGGAGAAGAGATTTCACATGTGTGCTAGAGGATATGGAAAGTCTTATGTTATATCATGAAAATGAGGGAGTATCACTCTCCTGATAGACTCCAAGAAACATTATAAAGTACTCCTCTTTATAATAGGATAATTTAGAGGCTTTCAATGGTTTGGAATTAGAATTAACCCACCTCTAATGCTAGGAATAAAGGAGCATCAAATTCAAGAATATGAATCTCAAATGTGGAAAGCGACAGAGGACAATGAAGGGTTCTATCTAGAAGGGATAGTCACAACAAGTTCATTTTGTGATATTAAATTGACAATTAGATAAATACATAAATAGGACAAAATAAGAGAGGGATTTGAGTTTCTTAAGGGTGAACACCAATTCCAGTAAGGGGTATGACGAGCCTCCAAAATGGGTAAATCATAAGGTCCATCAATCCAATCCTATGCACATAAAACAATGTTTTGACTCCACTTTTTGCACCTAATGGTATACTTTTCTAGCTTAATGAGTTCCTAGAGGATTCAATGTGTTTTTAATGCTTTATATTCCTTAATATGATTTTTTTGTGGGATTTATATTTATTTTGAGTAGATTCCGAAGAATCTAGAATTGGAGATATTCTAGGACTTGCTCCTTGATGTAGGAAGACTCAAACTCGGCTAGCTCAAGGCATTTAGTGCCTAATCCTACTATATTGATTTATATATGGGGCAAGAACCCTCCTTCCTAATATTTGGTGTAAATGAAACCCTCCTCTCAAGGAGGTTGATCCCCCACCTAATGTATAAATAGGATATTTGAGTTGACCCTTAAGGCTAAGAAAGGAATAGATTTGAAATAATCTCAGGCTTTGAACATTTCTCAGTAATTTTGACAACATTATATTTCATGATGTAAAATAGAATCTAAGTTAATGGAAGAAATTACCCTTTTTATTTTATAGCTTGGTTCCTCCTCAACGACTTCGAGCATCCTTGGGATGGGCCCACCCTAGGAGATTCAAATCCCTCTTATATTTCCAATACTATAATCTTCATGCTTTTCATTTTCTTTGTTTAGCTTTTGGATCATCATTTATGGAAATTATAGTTTAATATATTTATGCTTGATTAAGTATGTATTTTTATGATATCAATTTCCATGCATGTCATTTATACAATCTAACAACTTATTGGATCACTTATATTTCTTATCATTGCATTTTCAAGTCCATTTCCATTTCATTTCATTTTCTATTACAATTTATGCAATTTCTTGTTTTACTATGCAGTCAAGATTATGATTACATATTGTGAAAATAACCCAATTTAATAGTGATAAAACACATACTTATTTATTCCATTCTTCTACTAGCTAAATAATATTATGTCCTGTCATTCATAACCCCTCTCTCAGCTTAGATTTTCTTATTGGTTTTTCTTTTAGCAAAAGAGGGAATCTTTTAGTAGCAAAAAAGCATCCCATTTTCTTAATTAATTTAGCAATAAACACTTGATTTATTTCCCTTATAATATTATATCATTTTTCAGATGGATTTTGGAAGAGTAGAGATCGCTTCAAGTTTCCTTTAGGTTCTTTTACTATGTGCTTTCTAACTGATGTTTTTAACTTATGCAACATTGATTTTAGGTTTACTTTCCAAGTCTTTTACTTTCAACGAAAATGTGCTTTCCATTTCCTACAATACACATAGGTGTGTTCCATTTCATTTCTACAAATTGATTTTGTAGCTTCACTTTCCTATAACATAGTTAGCTTGGAACATTAACAAGATTTTGGTTCATCTAATCTACATTACAACATCTCTCACCTACATGAGGATTAGAAAAGGAATTAGATGGTGCCTGCTACACATAGTTTAAACCCCCATTTATATTTTATGAATCCTAGGTTGATAATTAAAGATGAGGTTATTAGGAGTTGCAAAATTATTGTTGCAATACTCAGTCCATCAATGCTGATGATAAAATAAGTGGAGGGATCCTCTATTTATATGAGGTTTGTTCCTTCATGTTTACATCTAATTAAGCCTACAATCCCTAAAACAATTTTGACTTTGAGTATCTTACGAGACAAGAGGTTACAATAAAACCTCATAGCTCAAAACAAAATAGTTCCATAATGTCCACACTTCTGGATAAATATCCTCCGGTAGCATGGCGTCATCACCTTTTGGAGAAATTAATGACATGGAAATGCATGGAATGGGCTAAGGATATTCCAACAAAACTAATCAACTCCAAATTCAGAGGGGAAGCCTCGATAAGTGACTCAAAATACCTCCATGTAAAAAATCCATGCTCTATGTTCCCTACGTCACCCTATCAAGGGCTAGATGAGTGATGTGGCACATTCTCTCTCTAGTTTTGGGGCTTCAAGGATGAGTACAATTCCTATTGTGCCATCCTAGGGATGACAATCACCACATAGACTCTAGAACAAGAAACAATCATTACACTATGTCAAGGCCATCTTAAGGGTATCTTGAGTCCACTGGATACAATATCTTGTATATCTTAGATAAAATATCTTGTCATGAACCTACTCTTAGCTTGTTTGAAGCCAATCCTTGCTAAAATTATTTGTTAGGATGATGTGTAAAGGGTTGGAATATAGGGTGATCTTGATGAGATGTTCTTTATATAATTGAGGATGATCTCAAATCCTTGAGATGTTCTTTATATAAAGAATGAAAATAACCCATTCATACCACACTGAAACATACACAAGAAATCACTTTCATATTCACCCTTGCAAATATCCTCTCATGGAACCTTTCACACATTTTCAGGACATCATGATTGATGAGCTTACGACTTTGGTGGAAAAATATCGTAGTATCGGATGGGTCTCTGGTGCCAGAAAAACCACATTCATCTCACTCATTCCGAAGGTTTGTAATCCTACCTCCTTTTCTCCCTATCGGCCTATATCATTATGCAACACCATTTACAAATTTCTATCCAAAACGATTAAAATCCGACTCACACCCTTCTTGTCGAGACACATCTCTGTTGAACAATTTGGTTTCTTAGAGCATCGAAATATTTATGATGTTGTCACAATCACTCAAGAATGTACACATTCCATCAACACTTGCCACTTATATGCATGTCTTATGAGTATTGATATCTCAATATTTTTTTATTGTGTTGATTGGGAACTATTATGTATGATTTTTCAGAAAATTGGTATTGGCTCCACAATGATAAGATGGGTAAAACCCTGCATCAAGTAGGCATCCTTTGCAGTCATGATCAATGGTCTTCCCACGGAGTTATTCTTGGCCTTCAGGGGACTTTGCGAGGGTTGTGCATGTCCCCTCTTATGTTCCTCATTAGTATTGATGGGTTCAGCAGAAAAAAAAATTGATGGCTAACATGGTGGTCTCATAACTAGATGTAGGTTTTGCAGACAAGTTTACCATCTCCCATATATTGTTTGTGGATGTTCTTCTGTCTATAGGGAAATATGATCCTATGGAATGGCATGTATTTTTTTATATTATAAATGATTTTGGATTAGCCCCAAGCCTCTTTATGAACTAGTCCAAGTCAATCCTGATCACTAGTGGACCTGACGTAGATCAAACATTATAGATTGCTCGTATTTTCGAGGTTAAAGTCACAATCATATATGAGGGGTTTAATTACCTTGGTTTCTTCTTGAAACTGAGTGGATATAGAAACGAGGATTGGGATTAGCTTATACAAAACATTGGAAAGTGACTAAAAAAGTGGACTCACTCATAGATTTCACTAGGGCGGACGTCTAATTCTTATCTAATATGTCCTCCATAATATTCCTATTTTCTGGATGCATATTTAAAATCTTCTAGAGGGTGTTTTTCGCAAATCAATTCCATTGTTTCAGGTTTCATATGGAAAGGCCCTCATCTGATTCATAAGTTCCATCTTGCCAGTTTGGAGATACTTGAAATCCCTGTCAATTAAGGTGGCTGGGGCCTTAAAGATACTGCACTTTTCAACCTTTCCTTCTTCCTAAAAATATTTTCGCGATCTCCTAGCAGTGGTGTCCTTTGGAATCAAATTATTAAGGTTAAATATCTTCAGGACAAGGATCTAATTGCCTGTATTCGTGTTGGTGCTCTGGTCCCTCCCAACAACTTGCACTATTGGTGCAGTGTTATTCTATCGAAGCATTGGTTTTTTTCGAATCTCAGATGGGTTGTCGACTCAAGATCTATCCCAGAGATATGCCTAGACTCTCTCTCAGGCATGATAGGTTCACATTTATTATCTTCCCCACTCATCTGCTTTCTTCATAATGAAAGAATTTTTGTGATTAAATATATATCTAATGTTTATCCCTCATCTTCCTCATCCACCCATTGGAAAGATGCATCTGAGCTTGAGATTCCACTTCTCTTGATCCCATAATAGAATCTATACATTTCGAATCTCAATTTATCTGATATTTTTCTCATTAACTTGGTTCAGTGGCTCATAACAGGGTAAGGTTATTGTTCATGAGGAATATCAGATTCTATCCCTACCCCATAGACACATTTTCTTTTTTTCATGGCTTTCTCAATCTTAGAATTGGAATTTCCCTCTAAAACTAAAGTGTTTCTCCTGGTTGGTGGTTCACAACCAGATTCTGATTTGGGAAATCTTAAGCAATAAGGGATATCAAGGTCTGGGAAAATGTTTTATTTTCCACTCATTCAGAGAGGATATTGATCACATATTTATTCACTGCCCCTTTTCCACTTTAGTATGGACCTGTGTTCTTCACTCGATAAATCTTCTTACACATTGGGACCGCTCAGATATTGCCACATGGCTTCGTAGATGGATAAAGGACCACAAATCTCACATGATATTGGAATTATTTGTAGTTTGGGGGATTTGGCGGGCTAGGAATGCTCATATTTTCGATCATGTGACACTTGATTTATGGAGGACATGAAACAAAATCATTTCTTTCTATTTATATTTTTCTCCTCTCTGCCCCCTGCCCCTAAAAGTCCCCCTCCTCCTTGTAAGTTATGGTCTTCTTATCCAATGGGTTTTTTTGATGAGGCATCCTCTTTTGGCCTATGTGGATGTGGTATGGCCATTTTCCTTAGGCCTAAGTCCTCCTACATATTTCACTGGAACTGTGGCATTGGCACCAACACTCGTGTCGAATTAATTGCTCTTTGGGGAATCTTGTTTTGTGCCTCTTAGATCGGCCTTAGTGATATTAGTATCTTAAGAGACTCTAAACCTGTCATCGATTGGGAAATTGACAAAGGATCCTTAAAATCTCTTGCTCTTGAACCTTAGAAAAATAGCATGAAGACCTTGTTAAAAATGCTCCACATCGTTTTCATTTCACGCATTTACTAGAACCAAAACAATACTATTTACCGACTATCCAAGGATGGATGCAACTCGGAGTCTGATCAGATCAATTTTCAATTTTTTGACAATGGCTTTTTGCAGGACACATTTAACTCTAATTTTCAATGAAGATATCTTACATTCTCAGCCATCTATGTTTTATTTTCTTCCTATATCTGGAGCTCTCCAAATTTACTCTCCCATGTTTTTTTGATTAATTATCTCATTATTGCGTTTATCAATTAATTAGAAGTGTAGACCAATATACTTTCTCTTTATAAATATTTTTTCATTCTAGAAAAAAAAAGTCTCTGAGGTCTTACTTCTTTAATTCATCACACTATTGTGATTTAGTGATCGGCTATATATACCAAAATATAGTTGATGTTAGGATTTCAAGGGAAGCCGCACAACCAACAAAATTTTATAAGGCTAGAGGACATATATTTACATTACTTACTGAAAGTTAACAATTTCGTACATGGGAGTAATAATAAACTCCCTTGCGTAGATCTAGACAATATTTTTAATATTACGATTCATATAACAGAGAACAATATTTTATCTTAAAACATAAGCCCATCCGCAGTCAACCAAAGACTTATTTGTGCAAGCTTCTCATAAGCTCGATGAATAGCTAATCATGCTTGTCCTTGGTGAGCCATAGCAGACTCTCTCCCGCAAACAGGTGACAATAGATTGATTCCTTGCTCTGACTATTAGGATGGCATAGAGCAGTGGGATTGTAGATATTTCCATTACTCTCCAACACCTCAAGTTACAACGTGTAAGTCAATGTCCCATTGATGGAATGATAGAAGAAAACCACATATGGATACACAAAGCGGTGGCAGGCCAATGGAGGCCACTTTGAATGGCCGATTGTCTTTCAATGACTTTCGTGACCCTTGCTTTCTTTCCAGAGTCAGCTGTGTGCGCAGGGTGAAAAACAAGCTCTATGTTATCAGAAGATCCCAAGGTAGAAATCACAAACTCTATCATTCCCTTAATCAATGTGGTGCTTGCCTTAACTTCACCTTGTTGGGGCTTAGCCTCACAAGCAATCAGAGTCATGTTCATGTTGATCGCCATATTTGATCTCTCCGAGATGCCAAAGGAAGAGAGAACATCTGAAAGCGCTATGGTCACAAAAGGTATCATCCGTGACAAATTATGGGGCAAAAATGCTTTTAAGGGACTGTAAAATTCTGGTAATTTTATTTCCCCCACTTCCCTAAACTCCTTAGCTGGAATAAATATATTGTTAATATATCTTATTCAAAGTCAACCATGTGAATAAAGGTCGTTACTGGTGGGGGGATAAAATCCTACAGATTCATAACACAGTGAATTGGCAAAGTTACAAGATTGATTTGCATGGAAACGCAAGCTTCCATCCTTGATAATTTTAGCAAACGTGTTCATATCCTCTTGTGTGAGTGGAGACGTGCTCTCTGCCACTGTTTTGGGTAATTCAACACTCGAAATTTTTTCTTCCAAAAGGTTAACTGCATCTCTGCAACTTCATTTCACCCTGTCAATGCAGTGAGGGGACTCACCTCCATCAGGATCATGACTCCAAACAATCCCTGATAACAATAAGTAAGGGCCATAAATATTACTTTGATTGTAAGGATTTCAGCTAAAGTAATAAAAGATTTAGACTAGTTTCGATTCTTGAAAATTCAATATTTCTCTTCACAATTCAATTCAAAATACAATTAGAGTAACATACTAGCACAATCACATTTACCAATGTGATTGATATACATCAAAATATATTTACAACCACATTCATTAATGAGTTTTATATACGTGGATAGGCCTATATCCACCACACACCACATGTATTTTACCAAAATAATCATTATATATTTATAAATATAATTACTTATATATGTAATTGTAATATATTAATAATATAACCTATATTGATACTATACATTAAACTTGTATATATATATATATATATATATATATATATATATTATTTGATAATAAAATATTATTAATTTTTTTCAGTACATTAATAGTTATAACTCAAACTATACTAAAATTAAAATATAACATAATACTCGTATTTTATTATTATTTATAATAAGTATATAACTCTTACAAATATACGAAGTGATTATTAATATTATAATCCAAAAGAACTAATAACTTCAAGGGTCTAATATTATAAACCCAAGGAATTGGTGAACCCAAAGGGAAAATATTAAAAAGCTAAGAGATCAAGAAGTCCAAGGGATCCATATTAAAAAAGAAAATAGATTAATAAAGCCTAGGAATTAATATTCTAAATATAAATGAATGATAAATTTGCATGATTATTAATATTATAAACCAAAGAAAACAATCAAATTTAGGGATTGTTAATATTATAAACCCAATGAATTAAAAATATAAACGATTAATAAACCCAATGGATTGATATTAAAAACCCAAAAAAATAATAAAACGAAGGGATCAATAAGGCCAAGGGATTAATATTAAAAACACAAAAAATTAATAAACCCCAAGAATTAACATTTTAAGCTAAAAATCAGCGCATCGCCTAAATCTGCCCCGAAGATGGCACCCTGAATGGCAGGAATACAGAGAGGCTCTGATCGAATCACATATCAGAATCATAGAGGGGCCAGGCGAGCTCATATGGAATCAAGCTGAGGATGGAAATTACTCTCCTAAGGCAGGCTACAATCAGCTCATTAGTCATAAGAAACCTGATGTCTTAGCTAGCTGGTGGCATAACATATGGAAACTCTCTGCAGCGCCATGCTCAAAACTATTCACCTGGTGTATCTTGAGGAACAAGATTCCCACGGGGGAACATCTTATGCACAGGGCACAGTATGGACCTACTTGGTGTGTATTATGCAAAGAAGCCTCAGAATCCACGGAGCATTTATTTTTGAGATGCAGAACAATTCAGAATCTCTGGTCAAATCTTAAAAGCTTCATAAATTACACTGGAAATTGGGATGGAACAGACCTCACAGAAGCTTGGATAGAGGGGGAAAGGAGACACAAAGGATCGAAGATCACCAACCTGCCAATTATTGTAAACTGGCACTTATGGAAATCAAGAAACCGCATAATTTTTGAAGACAAGCAGGTTCACTGGCCCCTGGTGGAGGCTGGTATTATAGCTGCATTCAGAGAACTACCTGACCCACCCCCTCCAAAAACCCGCCTCCCAAATCCTCCCCCATGCATTGATCATAGGGCCCCATGGGCATATTTTGATGGTGCTGCAACCAGACAGAGCTGTGCGGGTGGGTTTATCATACATAAATCTGAGCATCATTATTATAAAATAAAGGCGGGTCTGGGCACTGGAACCAACAACTTTGCTGAGCCTATCACTTTGAGACATTTACTCCATTTTTCTTTGGGACATCACTGGACTAGCATCAATATTTTTGGGGACTCTCAAATTATCATAAATTGGTTCAATGGAATATCAGCATGTCACATCCATACACTCAACATTATCTTGGATGAGGTACTCGAACTCAAAGCAGCTTTTAACAATATTACATGTTCTCATATCTACAGGGAACATAACAAAGGAGATGACAAATTATCCAAGGAGGCTGCGTTGATGGACAAAGGTATTTGGGAGATCACAGAAATTCAAGGCCAGCAGGAACACAAATATTATCACCGTCCATACATAGACCCGGGATACCAGACTACACCGGGTCATCAAACAATCTGAAGTTTTTTGCATGTATATGACAGATGAAATTTTGATAAGCTTAACATATTTTTGTTGAACAGTAAGATGTGTTGCCGAAAAGGCATACTGTAACAACTCAACAGAATGCCCTGCGTGGCAAATCTGAACTGAAATCTCTTACAGAATCTTTTTGCAAAGGGTACAATGTACAAAGTGAACATCGGCATATGTGTAAAAGCATCTACAATATGTAATTTTCCTTAATAATGAAAATTACGGATTTTTCCAGTGGAAAAAAAAAATTTTAAGCTAAAAAACCTAGGATATTAATACCATAATAATCAATATTTTAAACTCAAAAGGTTAAAAAACCCGTGGGATTATCAATATTATAAACCAAAATAATGAATAAACGCAAGGGTTTAATGTTGTAAACCAAAGGAATTGGTGAAGCTAATGGATAAATATTAAAAACATACATGACAAAGGATTAATATTAAAAACACAAAAGATTACTAAACCCTAAGAATAATGTTTTTAAACTTAAAAACCTAAGCAATTAATAAACCCTAATAATTAATATTTTAAATTAAATAGATTAATAATCCCAAGATATTATTAATATTATAAACCAAAAGAAGTAATAAACCCAAGGGTTTAATAGTATAAAGCAAAGTAATTGGTTAACCCAAGGGATAAATATTAATATTATAAACCAAGAAATTAATAAACCCTAATAATTAATATTTTAAACTCAAGAGATTAATAAACACTAAGAATTAATAATTTAAACTCAAGACATTAATAAAACCAAGGGATAAATATTAAAGACATAAGTGATCAATAAGGCCAAGGGATCAATATTAAAAACGAAAGAGATTAAAAAACACTAAGAATTAATATTTTTAACTCAAAAACCTAAGAAATTAATAAATCCTAAGAATTAATATTTTTAACTCAAGAGATTCTAGGACGCAAGTGTGGTTTAATATTATAAACCAAAAGAACTAATAAACCATAAGGTTTTTATGTCATAAACCCAAGGAATTGGTGAACCCAATGAATAAATATTAAAAACATATCGGATAAATAGGGCGAAGGGATCAATATGAAAAACAAAAGAAATTAATAAAGCCTGCAAATTAATATCTTAAACAAAAAGTTTTTATAAACTCACATGATTATTAATATTATAAACTCAAGGGAATAATATTAAACCTAAGAGATTAATATTATAAACCTCTAGTATATAAAAACCTTTAGATAAATACTATAAACCCTAAAATAAACATGGTTGAGCATGTTTGACTTAAACATTGAGACAATTATTGTCATAATGCATCGTTGGACGAAGAATGACCATGGTTTGCCATGGTTGATTTTCATATTGAGACAATATTTGTCACAGTGTAACATTTGAGCATGGAAGACATTGATTGACTGTGAATAACTATGATTAACAATGGTAGCCCATGGTTTATTTCCATATAGAGACAATTTTTTTCATAATGTGACATTGGACCATGCATTAAGATTAAAGTGTATGACTAATATTTAATGCCTAGTAGTACCAACCCAAAGAATTAGGAAACTCGAGATTAATAAACCCTAATAATTAATATCTTAAACTCAAAATGTAAGAAATGAATAAACCCTAAGAATTAATAATTTAAACTTAAGAGATTAATAAACCGAAGGGATTATTAATATTATAAACCAAAAGAACTAATAAACCCAAGAGTTTAATATTATAAACCAAAGGAATTGGTGAACCCGAGGAATAAAAATTAATATTATAAACCAAAAAATTAATAAAGCATAAGAATTAATATTTTAAACTCAAGAGATTAATAAACCTAAGACTTTATATTTTAAACTTAAGAGATTAATAAACCCAAGGGGTTATTAATATTATAAATCAAAATAATAAACCCAAGGGTTTAATATTACAAACCAAAGGAATTGGTGAACCAAAGGGATAAATATTAAAGACCTAAGGGATCAATAAGGCCAAAGGATCAATATTAAAAGCACAAGAGATCAATAAATCCTAAGAATCAATATTATGAACTGAAATATTATAATCCCCAATGTTATAAACTATAAATATTAAACAGAATATTATAAACCCTAATATTATAAACCTAATATATTAGAAACTATATTATAACACAACATATTATGCCATAATGTAAATCATAATACTAAAACTCAAAAGATTAATAAACCCAAGGGATTATTAATATTATAAACCAAAATAACTAATAAATGCAAGGCTTTAATATTATAAACCAAAGGAATCGGTGAACCGATCGGATAAATATTAAAAACCTACATGATCAATAAGGTAGAGGGATCAATATTAAAAACAAAAGAGATTATCAAACCCTACGAATAAAATTTTTAAACTCAAAAAGCTAAGAAATTAATAAGCCCTAATAATTAATATTTTAAATTAAATAGATTAATAAACCGAAGACATTATTTATATTATAAACCAATAGAACTAATAAAGCAAAAGGTTTAATATTATAAACCAAAGTAATTGTTCACCCCAAAGGATAAATATTAATATTATAAACCAATAAATTAATACATCATAATAATTAATATTTTAAACTCAAGAGATTAACAAACCCTAAGAATTAATATTTTAAACTCAAGAGATTAATAAATACAAGGGGTTATTAATATTTTAAACATAAAGAACTAATAACACCAAGGGTTTAATAATACAAACCAAAGGAATTGGTAAACCGAAGGGATCAATATTAAAACTGAAGGGATCAATAAGGCCAAGGGATCAATATTAAAAACACAAGAGATTAAAAAAGCCTAAGAATTAATATTTTTATCTAAAAAACCTAAGAAATTAATAAATCCTAAGAATTAATATTTTTAACTCAAGAGATTCTTAGATCCAAGGGTGGTTTAATATTATAAACAAAAAAAAAATAATAAACCCAAGGGATTTATACTATAAACCCAAGGAATTTGTGAACCCAAGGGATAAATATTAAAAACCTAAGTGATCAATAAAACGAAGGGATCAATATGAAAAACATAAGATATTAATAAAGCCTAAAAATAAATATCTTAAACAAAAAGCTTTGATAAACTCACATGATTATTAATATTATAAACTCAAGAAAATAATATTAAATCTAAGATATTGATATTATAAACCTCAAATATATAAAAACCTTTAGATAAATATTATAAACCTTAAGTATATAAAAATATTTAAATAAATACTATAAACCATAAAATAAACATGGTTGAGCATGTTTGATTTAAACATTGAGACAATTGTTGTCACAATGCGATGTTGGATGAAGAATGACCATGGTTTGCCATGGTTGATTTTCATATTGAGACAATCTTGGTCACAATGTCACATTCGACCATGGAAGATCTTCATTGACTACGACTAACTAAAATTAACAATGGTAGCCCATGATTGATTTTAATATTGAGACAATGTTTTTCATAATGTGACATTCGACCATGCATTAATATGAAAGTGTAAGACTAATATTTAACACCTAATATTACCAACCCAAAGAATTAGAAAATTCAAGGGATTAATAAACCCTAATAATTAATATCTTAAAATTAAAGCGTAAGAAATGAATAAACTCTAAGAATTAGTAATTTAAAGTGAAGAGACAAATAAGCCAGAGGGATTATTAATATTATAAACCAAAAGAACTAACAAACCCAATTGTTTAATATTATAAACCAAAGGAATTGGTGAACCCAAGGGATAAATATTAATCTTATAAACCAAGAAATTAATAAAACATACGAATTAATTTTTTAAACTCAAGAGATTAATAAACCCTAATATTTAATATTTTAAACTTAAGAGATTAATAAACCCAAAGGGTTATTAATATTATAAACCAACATAATAAAACCAATGGTTAAATATTACAAACCAAAGGAATTGGTGAACCCAATGGATAAATATTAAAGACCTAAGGGATCAATAAGGCCACGGGATCAATATTAGAAACACAAGAGATCAATAAACCCTAAGAATCAACATTATGAATCGAAATATTATAATCCCCAATATTATAAACTCTAAATATATTATATATCCTAGTATTAAACCAAAATATTATAAACCCAATATTAATACCTAATTATAAACTATATATTTATAATATATATTATAACCCAACATATTACGCCATAATGTAAATCATAATATTAAAACTCAAAATATTAATAAACCCAATGGATTATTAATATTATAAACCAAAAGAACTAATAAACGCAAGGGTTTAATACTATAAACCAAAGAAATCGGTGAACTGAGGGGATAAATATTACAAACCTACATGATCAATAAGACCAAGGGATCAATATTAAAAATAAAAAATATTATTAAACCCTAAAGATAAAAATTTTAAACTCAAAAACCTAAGAAATTAATAAACCGTAATAATTAATATTTTAAATTAAATCAATTAATAAACCCAAGATATTATTAATATTATAAATGAAAATAAATAATAAACTCAAGGGTTTAGTATTATAAACCAAAGTAATTGGTGAACCCAAGGGATAAATATTAATATTATAAACCAAGAAATTACTACACCCTAATAATTAGTATTTTAAACTCAAGACATTAACAAACCCTAATAATTAATATTTTTAACTCAAGATATTAATAAACCCCAAGGGGTTATTAATATTATAAACATAAAGAACTAATAACACCAAGGGTTTGATATTACAAACTAAAGGAATTGGTGAACCGAAGGGATAAATTTTAAAAACCTAAGGGATCAATAAGGTTAAGAGATCAATATTGAAAACACAAGAGATTAATAGAGCCTAAGAATTAATATTTTTATCTCAAAAACCTAAGAAATTAATAAACCCTAAGAATTAATACTTTTAACTCAAGAGATTCTAAGACCCAAGGGTGGTTTAATATTATAAATTAAAATAACTAATAAAACCAAGGGTTTTATATTATAAACCACAAAAATAGGTGAACCCAAGGGATAAATATTAAAAACCTAAGGAATAAATAAGGTGAATGGATTAATATAAAAAACATAAGAGATTAATAAAGCCTAAACATTAATATCTTAAACAAAAAGGTTTGATCAACTCGCATGATTATTAATATTATAAACTCAAGGGAATAATATTAAACCTAAGATATTAATATTATAAAACTCAAGTATATAAAAACCTTTGGATAAATATTATAAACCTCAACATTGGTAAAAATATTTAGAGAAAAACTGTAAACCGTAAAATAAACATGATTGAGCATGTTTGATCTAAACATTAAGACAATTGTTGTCACAATGCGACGTTGGACGAAGAATGACTATGGTTTCTCTTGGTTGACTTTAATATTCAGACAATATTTGTCACAATGTGACATTTGACCATGAAAGACCTTCATTGACTATGACTAACTATGATTAGCAATGGTAGCACATGGCTCATTTTCATATTGAGACAATATTTTCCATAATGTGACACTGGACCATGCAATAATATTATTGTAAGACTAATATTTAATGCCTAATATTACCAAACCAAAGAATTAGAAAACTCAAGGGATGAATAAACCCTAATAATTAATATCTTAAACTAGAAAACTAAGTAATTAATAAACCCTACAAATTAATAATTTAAAGTGAAGAGATTAATAAACTGAAGAGATTATTAATAAAATAAACCAAAAGAACTAATAAACCCAAGGGTTTAACATTATAAACCAAAGGAATTGGCGAACTGAAGGGATAATATTAATATTATAAAACAAGAAATTAATAAACCATAAGAATTAATACTTTAAACTCAAGAGATTAATAAACCATAAGAATTAATGTTTTAAACTCAAGAGATTAATAAAACCAAGGGGTTATTAATATTACAAACCAAAAGAACTAATAAACCCAAGGATTTAATACTACAAACCAAAGAAATTCATGAACCCAAGGGATAAATATTAAATACCTAAAGAATCAATAAGTCGAAGGGATCAATATTAAAACCACAAAAGATCAATAAACCCTAAGAATCAATATTATGAACTAAAATATTATAATCCCCAATGTTATAAAATCTAAATATTAAACACAATATTATAAACCCTAATATTAAACCCAAATATTATAAACCCAATATTAAAGCCTAATTATAAACCCTATATATTAAGATATATATTAAAACCCAACATATTATTCCATAATGTAAATCATAATATTAAATCCAAATATTATAAGTCCTATATATATATATATATATATTAAAAATTCTAATATTAAAATAAATATTATAATACTTATTATTAAACCCAATAATATAAACCTAAATAATATAAATCTTAATATTATACCCAATAATTGTCTCAATGTTTAACGACCCCTCATGAGGTTTCTTCTTCTCTCACTTTGCTCACTTTTATATAAATATTTTATTTTTTTCTAAGTGTGACTAATTCTATTATGTATAAGGAAACTAGTACAAATCAGACACAGTGTCAGCTATGAAAGCCTGAACACTGTGCTTAAAAGTCAAGCTGCTCACAGAGTACTTAGACTGCCCATATTGGGAAACCAGTCCTTTTAAACAACGAGTTCTACCGCCCTCGTAAGGGAAACCGGTTTGAAAATCTTAGAAACTGAAAAAACATAGTAATAAAAACAACTGTTCAAAGACCACTGTGTTAGCTGGTCAGCCCAGCAACAAAAACTGACATTAACTATGAAACTGAACCAAAAAACCTGGAGCGCAGTGATGAAGCTAGTCATGAGTTGGAGACGGTGGTTCTTCAATGATTCTACAACCAAAAAACTCTCGACTGTCCTCCTTTCCAGAGTCGCTTGTGTCCATGCCTCCCGAAGTTGCGTCCATGTTTTTCTGCTGCTCCTGTGGACTGAGTGGAGAGGTGACCGGTGCAGCGGCATTTAAGGTTCCAG
>JAXQQM020070935.1:0-82311 GCA_034641835.2 Pinus albicaulis | reverse complement strand
TTAGGGTTTTTCTCCTATTTTTAGGGCTTGACATGAGGAGTAGAGGTTGTCATACTTGCAGAGGAGGTAAGTATGAGTGACAATGAGCTCATACAGTCAGCAGAATGTCAAGGTGATAGTTTTTAGTGCAACAATTCCAGCTCAGTCAAATGAGCAGCCAGGGCCATCTCAGAAAGGTCCCCCAAAATGGCTGACAAATACACTAGAAAACGTTCGTCCCGATGAGGTTGGAAAGACAGGAAGAAGAAGTTCCACTAGACAAAATGGAAGTGAAATAGATAATTCTGATTCACCTATTGATATGGATATTACTTATAACTGTGAACTGAATTTGTCTACAGATCATGAACCAAATTCCTTCAAAGAAATCGCTTCTAATGTTGAATGGAATGAAGTGATGCAAAAGGAGTATGATGACTTGATAAAGAATGGCACTTGTAAGCTAGTTGATCCTCCTTTGGGAACCAAACCAATTGGCTGCAAGTGGGTTTACAAGAACAATTACAAAGCAGATGGCTCACTTGACAAGCACAAAGCCAGGCTTGTGGAAAAAGGTTTTCCACAGAAAGAAGGGGTCGATTATGAAGAAAATTTTTCCCCCACAACAAAATGGGCCACCATCTGGACACTCTTTGCCCTAGCAGCTCAGAAGGGATGTAAAGTCCATTAGATGGATGTAAAAGATGCCTTTTTGAATGGAGATATAAGAAGAAAGTTTTTATGTCCCAGCTAGAAGGATTTGTTGTGAAGGGCCAAGAACACAAAGTATGCAAACTCATAAAATCCTTGTACGGCCTCAAGCAAGTACCGCGAGCTTGGTATGAGAAATTAACTGAGCATCTTTTGAAATTTGACTTCAAACATTTTGATCTTGATGATGCAACTTTGTTTGTTAAGAAATTTGGAAAAAAAATTGTATATCTTGTGGTGTATGTAGATGGTCTTTTGATGAGAGGGAACAATGAGAGTTATATTACATCCATAAAGAAATAATTGAAGAAAGGTTTTGAAATGACTGATTTGGGCTATGTTCACTTCTATCTTGGTATTGAAGTAACTCAACATCCTAAATTTATATTCCTTTCTCAAAAGAAGTACATTGGAGATCTTTTGAACAAGTTTGGCATGGATGAATGCAATCCCTTAACCACTGCAATGCAACAAAACTTGAAGCTCACATCCATTGAAGGGAAGGAATTCAAGGATGCAATGAAGTATAGACAGCTTGTAGGAAGTATTATCTACCTGACTACCACAAGAACAAACATCTCATTTGTTGCTGGAATCCTCTCCAGGTTATGCAAAAACCTTGTGAAGGACATTGGTCTATTGCAAAAAGAGTTCTAAAGTACTTGAAGGGGACTCAAGACTTTGGACTCAAATATACACAGGTAAGTGACTTCAGCTTGATCGGATACTCTGATTCAGACTTTGATGGGGACAAATAAACTAGGGTATCTACTTCATTTTATACCATGAGTCTTGGATCAGGAGTTGTCTCATGGAGATCACATAAACAGTCAGTTCTAGCAGATTCCACAACCGAGGCAGAATATGTGGCAGCAATTGAAGCAACAAAGGAAATTGTGTTAATCAAGAAAATCCTAAAATATTTGCAGATGAAACAAATGCATTCAACACCACTCATAATCGACAACACTTCTGCAATAAAGTTGGCCAAGAACCCAAAGTTCCATGATCGAACAAAGCACATCAATACAAAATACCATTTGATTCGACATCATGTTGAGGCCAAAACTATCCATCTACATCATTGTTCCACAAATGAATAGACTGCAGACATCTTCAAAAAAGTACTTAGAAGAGAAAAGTTTGAAAAGTTCAGAACGATGCTTAAACGGACCAACATCCCTTCAGATTAAAGGGGGGAATGTTGACACCTAATCCTAAGGGATTGGGTGAGATTGTATATTATTGTAAATTAGTAAATAAGGAATGCCAAGAGACATTAGGAAGTGAATCCCAATAGTCTCACCTCCATGTATAAGTACACATACAGTCTCCAAGAGACATTGGGAAGTGAATCCCAATAGTCTCACCTCCATGTATAAGTACACATTCAGTCTCCATCTAATGCATCTTTAGTTTTGTGAAGTTACCTCCTGGCTTGACAGATTACACCGTAATGTGTTGGGTTTACTTATTGAAGAAAAAATTTGATACTTTTAAAACATTCAAGAATTTTCATGCATGGATTGAAAATGATGCACAAACTCATATTGACTCTTTACACACTGACAATGGAAAAGAATACACTTAAAACAAACTTGAAAACTATCTTCGCCAAGATGGGATCAAACATCAAGCAATTGTGCCCTATAATCCCCAACCATAACGGTGTAGCTGAAAGAATGAACATGAAAATCTTAAATATGGTTCACTCCAAGATGCTTTTCAAGAATGTAGAATTGATGTTTTGGGTTGTTGCAGTTCTATGTGTTGTGTACATAAAGAATAGGTGTCCTTCTAATACAATCAGAAACAAAACTCCTTATGAAATGTGGCATGGCCACATTCCTTCAGTAAGCATTTTAGGGTCTTTGGTTCCACCTATTATTCTTTGATACCTAAGGTACAAAGAAATAAACTTGGTGCTAGAAGTCGAAAATGTATCTTCTTGGGGTATTCCAATACCTCCAAAGGATATCGTCTCTATGATGAAGTCGATAAGAAGTTTGTAGTATCTAGAGATGTCATATTCCTTGAATCTTCCAAGTGTGACGATGTTTTTGAGCGACAACTTGATCACTTGGATAGATTCACACATGCAAAGTCATTTCAAGAACTTGATAATCATATTCCACAGCTTGAAGGTGGGATTCCTATACTGAATTAATCTATGGAATAAGTCCCGCACATGAATAACCAACCACGAATGACACCTTGAATGATGTGACTGACAGAATTGGGAGATTGAATCTTGATTCAATCTAGACTCAGTCAAATGAGCAGCCTGGGCCATCTCAGAAAGGTCCCCCAAAATGGTTGACAAAGACAATGGAAAATGTTCATCTCGATGAGGTTGGAAAGACAAGAACAAGAATTTTCACCAAGAAAAATGGAGGTGACAGATAGTTTCGATTCACCTATTGATATGGATGTTGCTTATAATTGTGAATTGAATTTGTCTACAGATCTTGAACCAACTTCCTTCAAAGAAGCCTCTTCTCATGATGAATGCAATGAAGCGATGTAAAAGGAGTATGATGCCTTGATAAAGAATGGCACTTGGAAGCTGGTTGATCCTCCATTGGGAACCAAGCCAATTGGCTACAAGTAGGTCTATAAGAACAAGTACAAAGCGAATGCCTCACTTGACAAGCACAAAGCTAGGCTTGTGGAAAAATGTTTTTCACAGAAAGAAGGGGTCGATTATGAGGAAAGTTTTTCCCCCACAACAAAATGGGCCACCATCCAGAGAAGGGTTGGAAATTCCATCAGATGGATGTAAAAACCTCCTTTTTGAATGGAGATCTAAAGGAGAAGTTTTGTATGTCCCGACCATAAGGATTTTTTGTGAAGGGCCAAGAACACAAAGTATGCAAGTTTATAAAATCCTTGTATCACCTCAAGCAAGCACCACAAGCCTGTTATGGAATTAACTGAGCATATTTTGAAACTTAACTTCAAACATTTTTATCTTGATGGTGCAACTTTCTTTGTTAATAAAGTTGGGAAAACAGTTGTATATCTTATGGTGTATGTAGATGATATTTTTGACAAGGAACAATGAGATTTATATTGCATCCATAAAGAAGGAATTGAAGAAAGGTTTTGAAAAGACTGATATGGGCTATGTTCACTACTATCTTGGTATTGAAGTAACTTAACATTCTAAATTTATATTCCTTTCTCAAAAGAAGTACATTGGAGATCTATTGAAAAAGTTTGGCATGGATGAATGCAATTCTTTGACCACTCCAATGGAACAAAACTTGAAGCTCACATCCATTGAAGGGAAGGAATTTGAGGATGCAACGAACTATAGACAGCTTGTAGGAAGTCTCATCTACCTGACTACTACCAGACCAAACATCTCATTTGTTGTTGGAATCCTCTCCAAGTTTATGCAAAAACCTTGTGAAGAACATTGGTCTGCTGCTGTTGAAGAGGTAAATCCCCTCTGCGGACAGAGGCGATCCCTACTAGCCCAGATCGGGTCTAGCAACAATCAAACACGCTACAGTGCAGGTTCGTAATTGCAAATAAACCGACTTGCGATGAAGGCTTACCTGGAATCCAACGCTGTCGTTTGTAGAAGAGGTGGTGCTCCCGTTCCTTCGCCCTGGCAGATCACAATCCTCACGATCTTCATGGTCGGACACCTGCACATGTAAGAAACAACACAAACGTAAGCATAAAATCCAGTATATACAACTATATGTCAGTCGAAGAGGACATAACTCATGAACATAATCAAGAACAAGAGTGGAACCATAACCAATAGTCGCTTATCATTAATGAGTCAAAAGAAGAATACAACTACATTACGTAACACTTTTTCAAGTGGTCACGCAGGCTACGTCTCGACAAAGCTCACATGATGGACAAGCCTCTCTCTCCGGATGCTTGACAATAGTCTCCTTTCTTGGATTTGGCCTTAAGGGAATCAAGAAGGCTCTTGCAGCATAAGGATGTGAAAGCTCTTGGGAACTAGCTTGAAAAGGAGATGAGAAAGCTTTTATAGATGGAGGAAGGGGAGTTGGGATCCCTATAATTATGGGATTGGCCCTATCATCAAGGAAGCTTCCATGAGAGGTGGCAAACCACTTCCTCTCTATGGAAATCCGTAGCCAAACCTCCCAACTCAAGATAGATATCAGTTCCTGGATCAGTTAGGACGAAAATTCCGCCATTTATTTTTAAAAACACTTCTTAATATGGTTGGCGCGGGTGCGGCTCTATGACAGAGCGCCAATTGGCACGCCCTCTTTGGAGGATTTGCCCCCTTGGCGCGAGGGCTGAACTGTGGAACCGCGCCAATGAAAAAAGAGCTATTTTTAGGATTTTTTGCAGGGAGATGTCTTCAGGGCAATGAAAGCTCATCTTCAGAGGGATACAATGTAAGTATTTTCAAGTCTTGTCTCTGCTCACAGGTCACGGACTGAGCCCTCCAATGTGCGGGATGGGGAATGGCAGGGACGGTGACAAATTGTTGTGTAACAGATGCCCCCTAAAGCATGAGGCCCGAGAGAGAGAGAGGGGTGAAATGCTTTACGAGAACATGCCGACTGAAAACACTGCCATCGAAAAACCTGCGGAGCAAAGTACAACTGATGTCTCAGATACATTATATATATGTGTGGTATGGGCGCAGCCATCCATAACAGAGTATACAATAATCGAGATCCAAGGCATGGACGCAGCCACCCAGAGAGGATCGATAAATAGACTCAGGTATGGTCGCAGCCATCCAATCAGTGATTCATGTAATAATAGTCCACAAAATCGCAGCCTGGATTCCAACAAACAAAATCCAGTCTTGCGCTCCATCTCGACCCGAACAAAGTACAAGTTCAAGCATGCGAATATGTGAGCTGAAGTCGAACATGCAAGAACATCGTCTGATTACCAGCCAATGATGAAAGCTGTTAACAGACGCAGGAGGAACCACCAATAATGACAATGGCCCTCAAGGTACTATAGGTACAATCTACGGCATGTGAATCAATGAGCTGGCGTCGAACACCCGTAGAATCATTCGATCGGAGGCCAATGATGAAAACCTCACATCGAATGCGACGAACCTTCCATTGAGGCATGCAGGCTCCAAGGTACCATAAGGGAGCCTCTAGATCAGCTTCCTGGATAATGAGCTGAAGTTGACAGGAAGTGACCTTGATCGAAGGTGGGCCATAATGTTTCCCACATCATTGACACGAGACAGAGGAACATGATGTTTTTGTGAATCAGGATCATATGAGAATTAGAGGAAGGTTGATACTTTGCAGAGGACAACTTCTCTTGAACATATAACGGCACAATAGTGGATTTGGCAGTATTTGACATCAACGGATCAGAGGTCATGGTGACAAGGCAACGAGCAAATGAGAGGTCAAAAGGGATTATCCAGACCCACAGAGGCAAGTGAAGAACGAGATGAGATGTCCCCAACCCGAAACGAATGCAGACAAGTGCCATGTTCAAGAGCGACATACTGTCGACACGATAATGATGCTGGTTCCATTTTCCCCCACCATTTATGGCGAGTACCCCAATTATTTTTGATAACAAGCTTGAAGGGGATAGCATATGCTCGTAATATAAGTCCGCCCTTTGGGCGAATCCATCCTAGTACATTTAACGAGCCCTAGGAAGGAGAAACTCGGAGAACGTCATTTCAACTGAATCCAATGTCATCAGGGTTTAACGAGTCTGACAAAGGAAGAACTCGACGTCTTTTCATATTTAGAGAGTTTGAAAAGACAGCAGAAAAGTAAACTCCAGCGGTCCCTTTTCGTAGATAGTTCCTCGGACCCGAAAAGGTAGAAAACAATATCTGATAAAACCTCCTAGTTGCGATAGGCTAGGGTATTCCTTTTTCGTAAATAACCCATCCCAGCCTGAAAAAGGGGTAAACGTATACTGGGTAGATGTCGATTCGTGTCCACTTTAACGAGATCGAAACGACAAGGGCCTCAACAATCTTTTCATGTTTAGAGAGTCAGAAAAGAGCTGAAAGATGACTCCAAAGTGACTTTTTCGTGTATTTACCGAGTCCGAAAAAGTATAAAATACAACTCGTTTCACCGTTTAAGTCGCGTAAAAAACCCTGTTGCTGCACAAAAAGCAAGTGTAAAACCCATTTTTGACAAAATATATTAAAATATTCAGAAAAATAACCTTCAAAACCTATTTTGAGTTCAAAAAGCTATAAATATGTCAAATGGTAAAAATATAATTACTTTTCGCTATTTACCTCACTGAAGAGCAGCAGTAGCGACTGATCCAGGCTACCATTCAGATTCCCGTCTGTTCCAGGTAAGAGGCGCTTCTTTGTACTCCATTTCAATCCATTTTTTAATAATTTTTTATGCATATTAGACTTCTGTGAGGAATTTTTGAATTTTTAGGGCTCCACCCATTGGCGCGGGTATCCGGCACGGACCCGCGCCAATGGCATTTTATTTCCAAAGGGCCCACGCCAACTGGAGCGACTGTTAGGAAAACAGTCGCGCTGGCGGCGCAATCTAATTTTCCGTTTGAAAATTCCACACAATGAATGAATTGCATGAATTTTTAAAGATAGCAGAGGTCTAATTGAAGTTTTTTGACCATGTGAATTCAGGCAACCGATCAAAATGGTCATTGAGTGGAAAGAGAGGGGGCACGGGGAAGAGGATGAATAGGTCATGGAGAATGAAACTTGCATGAATGCCCTCAAGAACTGTGGGCTTAAAAATTTCTTCCTGACACCTTGCTTACAAGCTCAGCCTGAGCTCCTACAGTACTTGATCAGCATATGGGACGAACATGAACAGGTGTTCAAGTTGCGGGACCAAGTATTGGAATTGGAGGTTTCTGACGTATACTTCATAACCTAACTATCGCGCAGAGGTCCGGTGCCCATATTGACAGGGAGCAGACCGTCTGGTGAGAAGATGGAGCAAGTGATGGCACGAATGTGCCAAGGGGCACGACTGGGATCAGGAAGTGGAAAGGTGGACATCCATACTATTCCTGATCTAGCACTCAGGGTAGTGCTTCATACCATCACGCGGGCCACGGGATCGCAGGCACCGCACGAGGCAATAAAGGTCCAACTCTTACTGGCCTCAAAGTGCATGAGTCCCCTATTATTCGACTGGGCCACTGCAGTGACAATAAATATCAAGAGACAGCTCACGAAGTGTAAGCAGGCCAAACTGAAACAGTTTGGATATGGTTCTATCCTGGTATCGTTAATTCTGGAACGATTACCAATCTTCCAGGGCCAAGGGGCCATAGTAGTTGAGCTGATTCCACGAGAGCCCAGAATGGCTCGTTGGGTGACACTGATGCCCAGAGCTGGAGGAGGCCAACAGATGTCCTGGAGGCCAGATTTTTTTAGGTGGTTGCGACGTTAGTTGATTGTAGTGGAAGACTGGCCATATGCAGGAACAAATTTCACTGGAGACCCAAATCTCCCATTGCCAGAGGGAGATGATTGGGACGAGGAGTTGGGTATGATCTCTTCTCTTTTTGATTTTTATGTTTTATGATTTTTTGGTAATACATGTCCGTTCTGACACATTTTATATGCATGCAGATGTGGGCCCAGAGAGACCAGCCGGTATGTCTCCTATTGTGCGGAGGACTCTTCCCGCACCTGATCCTCAGGCAGAGGGTGCAGAGGGGGGGGAGTTGATCCAGAATCTCGAGGGTATTGCCCGAGGGATCCCAGACTACGCCCGACTGGCAGATGTACCGATGGCGTACCAGAGACATATGGTGGGAGTGCCTAGTTTCCTCCACCGACTTCTGAGACGCTTAGTGCGTGCAATCACTTGTTATCATGAGCACCATGTAGATTAGACTCCTAGGGCTTTTATCATGCATATTTTTTGAGAGACATGTCGTCTCCGGATGTATTAAAGCGAACATGTATATTTTTGATTTTATGCGACGCACACTATGTAAACATTTCGATATCTCTCTCTCTCTCTCTCTCTCTCTCTCTCTCTCTCTCTCTCTCTCTATATATATATATATATATATATATATATATATATATATCTATATATATACATATCTATTTATGTATGGATCTTTCTTTTTACATGTGATGATGATTTACAAATTGCGCAAATGTCTATCAGGAACCAAATTAGCTACTGCATCAGTTAACGTATTCATATGCCTGGGTATATGTTGATATGTAATATATTCAAAATTTCTTTCCAGTAAATGAATACGCAGATACAGACGTAAAATGGATGGGTTTCTGACTGAGTAGTGTCTGTTCAGTTGTGATACTACAAGTTGCGAGTCTAGATACACAAGAAATTCACGGATACCGAGGTTTATAGCCTTGGTTAATAATTCTAACACAGCACTATATTCCACGATGTTATTTGTAGTATGTCCCAGACACACACCTTGCAGGTTGACCAACTCACCAGCAGGATTGTAGATTACCCAGGCTGCCGAAGATAGATTCCTGGTACTGCGGGAGGCACCATCCGCGAAACCAACAAACGGATGAATGGACATTTGCACAATCAGGAAGACCCGATCAGCAGAAAGATGTTTACATCACACACCAAACCACACATGCACACAAATGAAAAATACACACCTATGTACACACACCACACCAAAACATCACTTCAGGCATAGTATTTTTTGAGGTACAGCCCATTTCTGGGCTGCGCCAGTGAAACTCCTTCATAATCTATAAGCTCATAAGCCCCATTTTTCAAAACGCATTTTATTATGTAGGGCCCATGCCACATAGGTTGGAACTTACCAGCCCCAAGCTTGTCATGTGCTTGATCGTATAGGAGGACGAGGTCCCCTTCGATAAAGGAACATGGAGAGACTGATTGATCAAAGTGAGCTTTGACCTGCTTCTTTTGTGCTTCAATGACTAAAGCAGCTAAACAGCGGGTTTCATCTAACCGTTCCAGATAAAAAATATGCTCTTCCTCAGTAGAAGTATCGGGTAGAAGTTCCACAGCTAATTTAAAAAAAGGAATCTCGCATTCAATCGGAAGGGTTGCTTCCAGACCATACACCAATTGAAATGGTGTGAATCCAGTTGCACTCTTTGCAGATGTCTAGTATGCCCATAGAGCTGAGAACAGTTGGAGGTGCTAATTGGATTTGTGAATACCAACTGTCCGTTGAAGCATAGTGACCAGAACCTTGTTCACTGCTTCAACCTAGCCATTTGCCTGAGGGTAATATGGCGTTGAGCTATCGTGACGTAAACCCAACCTTGAAGTCAGCTCGGCCATCATATAATCTTGGAAATGAGTACCATGGTCAGTAACAATGGCTTGAGGGACCCTGAAACGTGAAATGATGTGGTTGAAGATGAATTGGGCAACTGTCTTACCGTCGGGAGCTAGTGTAGGCATCGCTTCGGCCCACTTGGTGAAGTAGTCGACAGCGACGATTATATACGCATGCCCCCCGGTCGAACGAGGGTTACACGTCATAAAGTCCACACCCCATTTTGCAAAAGGGCTGATGGTAATAACAAGATGCAAAGAAAGAGGTGGCACGTGCATCTTGCGCTGAAATACCTGGCACGCGTGACATTTACGGACTGCGACGATACAGTCTTTGAATATTGACGGCCAGAGGTAACCTGCTCGCAGAATTTTCTGGGCAGTGGAATATCCAGACATATGTCCACCACAGTCACCACTATGGCATTCATTTAGGACTCTTTCAACCTCTTCCAAGGTTAGGCATTGTCGGAGCACCAAATCTACTCCAAAGCGGTATAAGGTATCTCCTACGATGCGATAGGGTTGAGACTGATGCCGAATCCGTCGTCAGGCATCTTTAGTCAACTCAGACCGAAATGTGGAGGTCTGAAGATACACGATTATGTTGCCGTACCAAGGGTCGTGAGTACTGATGAGGAAAAGAGTTTCGTCCGGTATATGATCCTCGAAGTGTGAAGGAGTGGAGTCTGTCGGGAGTGAGAATATAAGATCCACGAAAACAAGTGATTTGGTTGAATTAGCAGTAGTGAAATCTAATTCAAACTCCTACACGATAACGATCCATTTGGAGTACTTGCCCCCGAATAATTGTCGAGAAATAATATATGTCATGGGGTTGCAATCCGAAACCACTGTTATCGTATAAATGAGTACCATGGTCAGTAACGATGGCTTGAGGGACCCCGAAACGTGCAATGATGTGGTTGAAGATGAATTGAGCAGCCATCTTACCGTTGGCAACAAGTGTAGGCATCGCTTTGGCCCACTTGGTGAAGTAGTCGACAGCGACGATTATATACGCATGCCCCCCGGCCGAATGAGGGTTACACGTCATAAAGTCCACGCCCCACTTCGCAAAAGGGCCGACGGTAATAACAGGATGCAAAGGGAGAGGCGGCGCGCGCATCTTCTTATTTGAAACACACAGCTTCATATCCAATTTACGGTGCAAGTAATCTTAGATTTGAATATTAATGACCAAAACAGCATTCCTTTACTTCAACCTGGCCATTTGCCTGAGGGTAATATGGCATTGAGCTATCGTTGCGTAAGCCCAACCTTGAAGTCAGTTCGGCCATCATATAATCTCGGAAATGAGTACCATGGTCGGTAATGATGGCTTGCGGGACCCCAAAACGTGCAATAATGTGGTTGAAGATGAATTGGGCAGCTGTCTTATCGTTGGCAGCTAGTGTAGGCATCGCTTCGGCCCACTTGGTGAAGTAGTCGACAGCGACGATTATATACGCATGCTCCCCAGTGAAGTCGCCAAATTTTTGAAGAGGTAAATCCCCTCTACGGACAGAGGCGATCCCTACTAGCCCAGATCGGGTCTAGCAACAATCAAACACGCTACAGTGCAGGTTCCTAATTGCAAATAAACCGACTTGCGATGAAGGCTTACCTGGAATCCAACGTTGTCATTTGTAGAAGAGGTGGTGCTCCCATTCCTTTGCCCTGGCAGATCAAAATCCTCACGATATCCGTGATCGGACACCTGCACATGTAAGAAACAACACAAACGCAAGCATAAAATCTAGTATATACAACTATATGTCAGTCAAAGAGGACATAACTCATGAAAATAATCAAGAACAAGAGTGGAACCATAACCAATAGTCACTTATCATTAATGAGTCAAAAGAAGAATACAACCATAGCTTCGACGCAGCACTCTCCTTTGGCGGGTCATCAGCACAACATGTCTCAATAAAGCCTTTCAAGGATGGGACAAGCCTCTCTCTCCGGATACTTGGCAATAGTCTCCTTGCATGGATTTTTCCTTAAGGGAATCAAGAAGGCTCTTGCAGCATAAGGATATGAAAGCTCTTGGGAACTAGCTTGCAAAGGAGATGAGCAAGCTTTTATAGATGGAGGAAGGGAGTTGGGATCCCTATAATTATGGGATTGGCCCTATCATCAAGGAAGCTTCCATGAGAGGTGGCAAACCACTTCCTCTCTATGGAAATCCGTAGCCAAACCTCCCAACTCAAGATAGATATCAGTCGAGGAATTTGTTAGGACGAAACTTCCGCCATTTATTTTTTAAAAACACCTCTTAATATGGTTGGCGCAGGTGCGGCTCTATGACAGAGCGCCGATTGGCGCGCCCTCTTTGGAGGATTTTCCCCCTTGGCGCGAGGGCTGAACTGTGGAACCGCACCAATGAAAAAAGAGCTATTTTTAAGGTTTTTTGCAGGGAGATGTCTTCAGGGCAATGAAAGCTCATCTTCAAAGGGATGCAATGTAAGTATTTTCAAGTCTTGTCTCTGCTCACAGGTCACGGACTGAGCCCTCCAATGTGCGGGATGGGGAATGGCAGGGACGGTGACAAATTGTTGTGTAACAGCTGCAAAAAGAGTTCTAAAGTACTTGAAAGGGACTCAAGACTTTGGACTCAAATATACACAGGTGGGTGACTTCAGCTTGATCGGATACTCTGATTCAAAATTTGATGGAGACAATGAAACTCAGGTATCTACTTCATGTTATACTATGAGTCTTGGATCAGGAGCTATCTCCTGGAGATCACACAAACAATCAGTTCCAACAGATTCCACAACTGAGGTAGAATATGTGGCAACAACTGAAGCGACAAAGGAAATTGTGTGGCTCGAGAAAATCCTATAAGATTTGCAGATGAAACAAATGCATTCAACTCCACTCATGATCGAAAACACTTCTGCAATAAATTTGTCAAATAACCCAAAGTTCCATGATTGAATGATGCAAATCAATACAAAATACCATCTGATTTGACATCATGTTGAGGCCAAAATTATCCATCTACGTCATTGTTCTACAAATGAGTGAACTGCAGACATCTTCACCAAAGCGCTTGAAAGAGAAAAGTTTGAAAAATTCAGAACGATGCTTGGACTCACCAACATCCCTTCATATTAAGGGGGGAAATGTTGACACCTAATCCTAAGGGATTGGGAGAACTTGTATATTAGTGTAAATTAGGAAATAAGGAAATCTAAGAGATATTGGGAAATGAATCCCAACAGCCTCACCTCCATGTATATATTGATGAGCACCCTCTATCAAATTCATTGTTAAATTTGTGGAGTTACCTCCTGGTTTGATAGAGATGATGAAATGGGTCTTGGGATATCAGCAGATGGGTTGCTGAACCTTTTGATGATCCCACACTTCGAGCACAACCCTATTAATAATTTTTGGGTGTGCCAGCTGCTGGACCTGGTGCACGATGATTTCCTCTTGCTGTGATGCCCATTCCCATAGATGCAACCCTCATTCATCTAATTACAATTTTTCCCTACCAAGAAGAAGATATTGCGGCGGAATTTCGAGGAAAGGGTCAAGAGAAAAAGGTCACAGACGATGTGAAAAAGAAATATGGGGTGAACAGAAACACCCGGGGGTTCATCGTCAATGAAATAAATGACCCTCGCGGTCAAGTTTGGCACCTTGATCCTATCTTGCAAAATGCTGAGGAAGTGTCGTGCCAAGGAAGTACCGACATCAACTATTACGCTGGCTGCACAATGCACAAAGGGAATTCAATATAACTGGGACAAATATCTTTGCTAGGAGTTATTAGAAAACATTCAAGAAGATGGAAAAATTTTCCACTATGCCTGGCTACTATTGTTGGTCACATTGGTCGTATGGAGGCCACCGACGCAGTCTCAGCTGCCAGACATTGAGCCTGAATTATGTGAGGTTGCGTGCTACGCGTCGTTATGGGAAAACAAGATGCTAGCAAGGGTGACAGAGAACAAGATTTTTTGGATTATTTTTGAAGCAAAGTTGTATCAGGCAGTTCAGTCCAAACCACGCATGTTGCCAACCTTGTACGATCAGTACAAGCACATCGAAGATTCCAAGGCGGCGTTCCACAACATCCACATTCGTGCAAAGGCGAACATGGGCAGAGTTTGGTATGATCTGCCACACCTGGTGACAGAAGAGGATCTTGTGTATATAATGACAAGATGACCCCCTATTTGGTTGACCACAATGACAGATGCGGGTGCGACCTCATCTGCCCCGTCGCAACCATCGACATCTAAGTTGCGTACAAAGAAAGACTAGAAGAAAGACCAGAAGAAGGACACGCAAGAAAAACCTACTACAACAGAGACATAGAACCCACCCACAGATACGGTGGACGTGCTAAGTGACGCGGATATGGAGGACCATGAATGAAACAACGTAGACACACCCTTGAAAACACACGTTGAGGCACCAAGAGAGGACCTGAATCCCCGATAGGTCTGCGCCCAAAAAGGAAAGCTTCTAAGAAGACTCGGGTTGAGCCATTGACCCTCACAGATGGAGATTTGGATGAAATAGGCAACACAATGAAGACAATAGCATAATATGTATGGAGAAAAATGGAGGCGTAATACAAATCGGTCCTCGAAGATGTGCAACAAGGACTCAATCAACTCAGAGTGCACGCGAGTGAGATACAAGCGAGCGTGGTTCAAGCAAGCGCAGGACAAGCAAGTGAGTTGGCCATTCGACATCCATCAACTTCAGAAAGCTGATTGTTTCAGGTTCCAGGTGCAACGCTTCACATTGATAATCTAGAGTTGTGCGCATCCATTCATGCAGGGCCCAAGGTCGGAATCGACTTGGCCATCTTTCCCAATGGAAAAATCCATGCCATGCATACCATGATTATAGACGAGTTACAATATAGGGAGTACAAGGCGTTGCAGGACACCTCTGAGGCTCATAAGTAGGCTGAGACATTGCATAAGGGGCAGTAGTTTGTCGAAGCAGCGAGGAGCACTGCGGAGAGTCAGTGCGTGCAATTAGAGTCACTCATCAGTTATATGTGCTCCAAGATCCCAGATTTGAAAATACCCACTACTGTCGCGGCCACTACAAAGTTGGATAGTATCGTTGCCACGCCGAAAGCGTCAAGGTAAGAAATCACTACTGTGCACGTGGAGTTAGAGCAAAGATTGCATATCTACAAGAAAAATTGTAGCCAGAGATGCCCCCAGAGGTCAGAGCACAACGTGTTGTCTTCATCCAGGAAGCAACTGCAAGTATCACGACGGTTGTAGAAGCATGAAACACACTTTTTGAGGATGCCATGGGCATCTGGACCTCCATCCAAGATTACCCCGTGGTTCAGCAACTCAGGATGGGTTTACGCGCGAAGGAACAATAGTTCAATGACATCAAAGTCACTACACCGACCCTGGTACTAGCTCATAGATTAGCCCAACTATAGGAAGGTCATGCCATTCAAACCAATATTGATACGTTGTGCCGACGGGAGCAGCTATTAGAAGCCCGAATGCAACCATGGGCCGAGGAAGTGCTACAACTTTCGCAGACAATTGACAATGCATTGAAGGGGCTCCAGCAAACATAGCGAAGCATCATCCTCGCAACAGAAGGGTCGACTATAGAGAAGCTTGCGGGGGAAGCTCAAAGTGCCGCAACACAAAGCACCGAGATCATTCAACCACTCAAAGACACCATTCAGGTGTTGTGGGCCAAGATGCAGGAAGCTGGACTAGAGTGACTCGAGGATGGGTCACTAGATTGTGTTGGGGGTCTATTGGGTTAGGGTTCCCTAGGTTCAAGGTTTGGGTAAAATTTTGGCTAAGTTTTGCTAAAACGCGCTGCACGCAGAAAAGTCAAGGAACTTTGGGGCGAGTCAAATTTCCTTTATTATTGTAGCAGGTTAAAGGGAAAACATGGGGCTCAAACCACAATTTCAAACCATGGTATTTGCACGTCTTAGTCCTATAAATATGTATGATTCTAGTCGAGTAAAAGGAATCGAAGGATTGAACCATCTTATGGGATCTGAGTTTGGGAAATTTGTGTTAGTATCGGTTGGATAGGCTCCTATTGGTTGTGTGCGCGAGGACCTAGTCCTGAGTTGTGTGCAAGGACCTTGCTACTGTGTGCACATAAAATAATTTTGTACTGCTTAAAGATACATCAATAAAGAGAAGAGTTCTTCTTGAATTGCGATCTACCTGTATGATGTTTATGCTTATGTGTTAATGCATCGATTTACTTATATTTCTATTGTTATTAGTGAATGCGAATTTATATGAAGTTACGCATATGATGGTAGATTCTTGTCTCCACACAAGTATTGCATGATTGATTATGATCTCTGTTAAAGGATATATATTTGTATTTGTGAAAGAGTTATTCTTGTTTCTGTGAATAGATCTGAATAAGGATAATTGTCTGCTTCATGCACGACTTTATTACAAATAAGGGTTTTCCTGTGTAAGATCTGAATTGGGTAAAGGAAGTCATTGCACAGAGCAGTAACCATTAGATCTGTTAAGAAGGGCTAAGATCCACATCAATCGCTCCCTCAAAGTGCGGAAACCTGGTTCCAACACTCCCCCATACTGCTTCGGGTGAGACTTTGGTCTGCGTAAGCATATCACTACCGAAAGGGCTAGTAGTTGGAGGGTTTTTTGGTTGCGCAGAACACTCTGAACCTCGGTGAGGTCCCCTCAAGCCAACAACAGAAGTTGGTCAACATAGCAGAGTGAGCTTCTCCTATTCTAGGATTATTATTTTGGTGACTGACAAAATGGGAAAGTGATTTTATCTGTACAAGAGTTTGGCATGCAGGGCATTTAATTTCTAAATCTAAAAAATTTAAAATTTGGGCTAACTCAAAAAACTCAATACGAGAGAAATTTACAAATGTATTTGAATAGGATGATGAAGTCACATAAATTTTGGGGGTGTGATGCTCTATATGCCTGATATGCTTCTTATATTCTCTGAACTGGAATGGTAGACCTTCTTGGAAATGATAGGATAACAGATGAAGGTCCTTCTTGGATTTATGCAAATGTTATATTCTAAATATTTGGGATTCTGGTTATATCTACAGCCCAGCTTTCTGGGAAGCTCATTTCTTCCCATTTTATTGTTTGGTGCTCTATTTTTGGTTCTGAGGATCAGTAATAACAACCACACTAGTCTTAGAGTCTTGACTAGGGGAATGTAGAACAACGGGATATAAATTATTGGTATGACGGAAACAATCTCTGGTATGTATAGAAATGCTTGTCCTCTTCTTCTTCATATCAAACCCTGAGGTTTTAATTTGTAGCTGCAGAATGTATTTGATACATTCATTATATACATAGACAGAGAAGTTGGGATAACAATCAAACGAAACTGGACCATTGGAGAGTGGAGCAAAAATTCCGCCAAGGAGAGAATCTATATACTTATTATGGGTAATATCTCTTATAGTGGCTAAAACAAAAGTATTGAGACCTTGACGAGTTAAAGCAGATATTCCCACCCTTATGCATCCAATATGAATATATGATGTATTAGGGCGACGAGCTTCTTTATGTAATTCTTTGGGGTTAAGTAAGGGAATGGTCTGTATTGCTTCAACATTCTCCTGTATCTGACTAACATATTGCTTTACAAATACTCTTGTTACTGCTTTTAGATGAAATACAGACATATCAAAATAGACTTCGGATGGATTAATGCTAGGGATTTTCTATTTAGCAGACAACTGGCTTTCAACTATTTGTAGTTCAACAAAGTTTATTTCACAAGAAGATGTGGAATGAAACAAATTCTCCATTTTAAATGATTCTTGCTTTTGTTCTTCTGCCTGAATTTCTCTAAAAGAAACATATCTTCGTCGATCATCCATTATAGAGTAAAATAATTTTTACAGAATTACCGAATGAACCATACGTTACTGGATCTGATACCAATTTGTAAGTAGAGGCTTCCTCCGACGGAGAATGAAGCTTGTTGTTGAAAAATTGTTGTCGATGAAATCCTCTGATCGAGATACATGAACTCTTACACGAATCTTCAAACAATTCCAATGCAAAACACACTCTTCAATGGCCTCCTTTCTACACGAGAAAAATGTGCTCCATCATGAATCTCAAGTGCAAGAAAATGTCTCATTATGAAGACTTCCATAGAGATTGGGTGCAGAGAATTTATGAAGTTAAATACACCAAGAATCTACTATGGAAACAAGTGTATTTAGATGCATTTCCTTCCAAATTTATAGATTACATACAAAACCAAGAGGTCTTCCAGACCCCATACAAAGCTCAAACTTGGGGATAAATATACTGTATCATTACCAAAGCCCTAGTAGGACTCTGTAAAAACATGAAAGTGAATAAATCTCTGCAGAAACTGTCTAGACTTCCAGACAGTCAATTTTCAATAAGTATGGATTATCTTTAGATGATCATATTGTACATAGGAAAAGAACAAAAAAGATGATAAAGAAAAATGTGAAAAGCAAAGAAAGATTCAGACAACCTTCTAAGCCCAGAAGATATTCTAGAAAAGGCTACTAGAAGACAATTCCAAAATCCCACTATTACAGTCCTAAAGACATCCATCTCAAGTCTTAGAAGCAAGAAGCTTGGAATAAGTTGAACTATTGGTTATGTGGGAATCAAGGACATACTTCAAACAAATGTCCTCAAGGAGAAAGTTCAAAACTAAATAGAGGAAAGAAAACGCAAGAGCTTGTTAAAAATTTTCAGCATGTAAAATCACAGAAAGAAGAAAAGAAAGCTCTTATTCATATTCAGTGCTATAAATGTGGATCAAAGAACCAAAGATCAAAAAACTGTCCAAGTATTCATTTCAGAGAAGAAGTTCATATGTTAGGACAAAAATGTTGTGATTCTTCATAAACGTCTAGTTTCATTTTTTCAAACTCTGAGTTATGAGATGATCAAATAAGTTTGCATGCTGAAAATATGTAATTGTACATATTTTGAAGTTTGTCATTGCAACATATTAGAGTCAGACACAGATTACAGTTCAGAAGAGGAAAACGAACCTGCACAAAAAGAAAAAAATTGTATGGCACATACTTCTGATGATAAAGAAGTAAAAGTTCTTGCATGTATCAAGATGCTTCAAGAAGGAGAAATGAAAGAAAGACTAATGGAGACATTTCTACAAATAATGGTAAAAAATCAAAGCTCAACATCAAAAGGTGCTACCTCAAAAGCCTTTTTTATAGATGCATCATATTAAAAGAACACAAAATCTTTTCAACAAAGTCAGCAACAGTCAAAACAAAGGGCTCTTACTCTTAATCAAGTTAGCCAAGAAATATAGAAGTTAAATAAAGAAATAGTTGAGTTAAAAGAACAAGTCTCCAAAATAGAAAAAGGGAAGGTGCAAGAAGAAACAATTTCTCCTCAGAAAAACCCAAATGTAGAAATATATGAAACCAGACCAAAAAATTACCTGGGATTGAGCAGCATGAAAATTATGGGCATACAACATCAGAAATATCATGTTTTTCTCAACATCAAAATCCAGAATGAAATTTTTTCTCTTAAAGCATTGATAGATACAGACGCAAATATCAATGTCCTTAACAAAAGGATTATTCCCGCTAAATATTGGATATCTGCGAAAAGAGAAGTAACTGGATTGGGAAAACAAAAACTCAAATATGAAATCCCAAAGGCAACAATATGCTTTCAACATTATTGCATGAATGTAAAGTTTGTAGTAGGTAATACACCTATAGACTACATATTGGGAACTCCTTTCTTAGCAGCAGTTGAACCACATGGTTCCACAAGATTAGAAAATGACAATGCTGGCTTCTTCACATAAGTTCCAAACAATAAAGGATACTTGTGTACAATAACATTGCCTTTCATATCTACTCCCAGAGTATCAACCATGGTCCAGACAATGTAGGAAATACATCAGACTGTAGAAAATATATGGGAACTAAAAGAATTAAAAGCCCACAACAGAATTGAAGAACACTTCAAGAATTAAAAAAGAATTGAAATAATTTCTGAGATAAGAAAGCAATCAGAAAATGAATGTTGTGTAGAAGAACCTAATGCATTCTGGCACATAAAACAACATTTTGTTGAATTAACCTACAAGCCAGAATACACAAGACAACCATGTAAAAGTAGAGCGATTCCGATGAATGAAGAATAAATAAGATTATGCCAAAAAGAAATTCAAGATCTTCTAAAAAGAAAATTAATCATAGAATCAAGCAGCCCATGTAATTGCTATAGATTCTATGTAAATAAACACTCTTAGCATATTAGAGGGGTTCCTAGGTTAGTAATAAATCACAGGCCTCTAAACAATGTCCTGTCGGATGACACCTATCCAATTCCTCATAAGGGAAACCTTATAAGAAAGATTTTTGGAGCAAAAAGATTTTCTACGCCGAGAAAATTTGCAAGAAGAAACACACCTGATGGTGATTGTTACTCAGTGGGACCCTACAAAAAACCATGAAGTGATAAGAGAAATATCTGACCAAATGAAATGGGAAGATTATTGCCAAACATGGAAGCCCACCTGGCAGCTAAGGAGTACACATGTCCTAGACTCAAACCTACAACCTCACATAGATTTACAACATCTAGTACGAAAGAAAAATCTATCCAAAGAGTAGCAAATGGATCCCTGATATGGTGTATAGGCACTCAATGAATCTGGCAAGTCAAGCCAAAGAAGATCTAGGAACGTATTTTAAAGATATTTCAGTCATATGGACAGATGAAAAACTGAGACATTACACTTTTCACAAGTATTTGGTGATAAATAGAACCAGAGACCCAAAATTCCACCAAAGACAACTGTGGCCGCATAACAATCCTGATTGTATATTTCCTGGCACAATTTATAATTTTTTTGGATATAAAAAACTATAGTGGGATATTTTGTGTAAAGACAAACAACATTGCACATATTATACTCTTCTGAAATTTGGATCAGTATTCATTAGTTAAGAACTCAATAAACCTGAATTAAATAAAACTTCAATGGATCCAACGTATTTCCAGAATGACGTCCAAATAACATGCAAAGAATGTTATGATTGGTATCATTTTCCTTGTAAAACAGTCATAGACCTGGAAAATAACACAGAAGGAAATATCCTAACCTACTTCATGGCAAGGCATCACCAATGGCTTGTCATGACCAAAATAAAGCATCAAATTGTACTAGGAAAACCCATGATTGTCAGACAAATATATACAAAAGCATGGGATACAAGTGGCAGTTATGCTAAACAGAGATTCCCTGGTATGAATGCTTTAGGTACATAATCTATGAAATATTCAGTTATCGTGGGTTTTCCGATAAAAACATCTGCTATGTAAAAGTAATGTCTAGTCGCCTGACTATGAGTGTGACCAGTACCGTGGGATTCCGACAACATCTCCACTGTGTAAAATACTTTAATAATGGGTACCGAGGGATCCCGAGAAATCTCCTCCGTGTATGTTACCTAACGTAAAGATCCCTGAGACTCGGAGCACTTCTCCAACTTTGGGTGCAATTTGATCCACATCTTAGATCTCGGTAAATCATTGTACAAAAATCTTGTCGGAAGGAATGGTGCCTTTGGTCTCCCTCCATTTCCTATAAATAAAGGGATGAAGACTCATTAGGGGCATTAGAGAGAAGAGTCTAGAGAGTCAAGAGTAATTTCCTGCTCTACATCTGTGAACTCAGGTTCGATCTGCTTGCATCACAAAAGAGATCTGTAAGTCATAAAGTCTGAAAAGCCTGTGCATCAGGACTAATAATCATGGTGGGAACCTAAAGTGGCCAGACTTTCATAGATATTGAGTTTATTTTGTTTTGAAGAAATCTAGTTCACAAACAGAATCTGCAAAGGGCCAGGAAGCCTCTGAGTTCTATCTTGTCTCCAGATAATATACTCAGTAAATTCCTCCCTTGCACGCAGTCAATCTCTAGTTCGAGCTTGAGTTTATGACTTGTAATACATTAGTCATCACTCTCAATCATCCATTTTAAATATCAATAAAAGAAGAATTCATGTTCCGCATTCTATGATCATTGTTGTGTTCAAATTATCTTATGATTGAGAGAGGTTCATCTAAAGTTCACCGAAAATTCACTTAGAGTCGTGGAGCGCAATTTGTTCATGTACGCAGGGGGGCCATTGAAGAGCGTGTTTTGAGTGAGACTTGTTTGAACGTTCATGTACGAGTTCGTGCATCAATCATAGTACTCAAAACTTGTAATTAAGCAGAAATCTTTCGGTAAAAATCACATTATCATGAACAAAGTGAGGCGTTTCGAACCAACCAGTGTGGTTCATCATCAGGACTAATTAATCACAAAATAAGATGTATTAAAAAGTAACTAATTATAAATTAGAAAACTAAATTTAATTATTATTAAATAATAATAATAATTTATTTATAAAGTCAACCTATAAATTGGTTTCAAAAATTTTTGGTCAAAAATAGATTATTGAGCCCTTAATGTAATCTGATGCGTCACTGCCTACGGCAGGTATAATAAATCATATGGAATATGTAACTAGTAGTTCAAAATCTCACCCAAAACCTGTCTTTTTTCGATTATTGTTCCACTCAATGCTCATGCGCTTCGGGGAGGAGGCAGGTGACAGCTTGACTCTTTATGTTTCGGGATTCTATCGCCTTCGGTCCTTCCCATATATGTCCATTATTCGAAAGGCACTATTTCGGGATAACTTCAGTTTTGCTCGTTGGCCTTCGCAGTCCTTTCGGAATTGGCTGTGATTCGTCCAAATCATTTCCGGAATTTGATGAGAAATCCACCGATTGGGAAGAGAAGAAAGGGGTTTCCGATATCAAGCGGTCGAGTCGATTTTGTATTTTTCAAAGTCATCGATCTCCAATTGTAGGTCTCCCTACTTTTCCAGTAAGTCACCGTTCAGAGCAGGCTGTTGCCTTAAAAGTCTCTGACATATCCATCGCTACCGTGACCACTTAACATTTGCCACAGTCAAAGTTAACGCTTCCACCGTTTGATTACTGGAGATTGGCGTTGCTGGAGGATGAAGATGGCAGGCGGAAGAACTTCTATTGCAGTTGCAGTGGCAGTTGTGGTGGTTGCACAATTGGTAGCAATAATATGTTGGGATGTTGTGGGTGTGGCCGGTGTGGAATTTCCTAGGGAGGCGCTGCCCACGGAGTCTGGATATCTGAGTTTAGAGGGAAAGAAAGGCGCTCGGATATTTTATGCATACTACGAGGCCATCTCACCCCCAACTGACCAGCAAAAGTCTGAAATTCCGATTCTTCTGTGGCTGCAAGGAGGTCCCGGCTGCTCTGGTATGATCGGAAATTTCTTCGAATTAGGTCCCTGGAGAATCGAAGGCCCAGATCTGCGTTTGCATCAGAATACTGCGCCTTGGAATCGTGTGTTTGGCTTACTTTTCTTGGACAGTCCCATTGGAAGCGGATTCAGTATTGCCCCTTCCGAGGATCAAATTCCTACCAATCAAGAAGAGGTTGCCAAGGACTTGTACGCGGCCCTACAAGGGTTTTTCAATCTGAAACCCCTGTTTCGTGGGCGCCCATTTTATGTAGCAGGCGAGAGCTATGCGGGAAAGTATGTTCCCTCTCTGGGCCTGTATATGCTCAACAAGCTGGACAACAAAACAGGGGAGGAGGGCAGGGCATTGCCATTGCGATTGGATGGACTGGCCATTGGCAATGGATTAACCCATCCCATTGTGCAGGTCCAGTCGCACGCTTCTGTTGCTTACGCTGCAGGGCTCATCGATTCTCAAGAAAAGCTGCGCCTTGAAATTCTGCAGCAGAAGGCGGCGAATCTCACCGGGCAACAGAAATGGCAGGATGCCCGAATTGCCAGAAATCGTGCCCTTGAACGCCTCAGCAATGTTACAGGCCTTGCCACTCTGTATGACATTAGGAGGACGCTCCCCTATTATACCTCCGAGGATGGTACCGATTTCCTGTACGACTTCCTCAATCAGACTGCCGTGAAACAAGCGTTGAAGGCAGATGTAAATAGCGAATGGCAGGAATGCAGCCAGACAGTGGATGATAAGATGGGCGAAGATGTGATGAAGAGCAGTAAGTGGATGGTCGAAATCCTGGTGCGGCGGAGGCCAGTTCTTTTATATCAGGGGCAGTTTGACCTGCGGGACGGTGTTGTCTCAACCGAAGCCTGGGTTTCTGTTCTCGATTGGGAAGGATTGGCCGATTTTCTGGCCTCCGAGAGAAAGGTGTGGAAAGTGTCCAGCAAGCTGGCCGGCTATGTCCGCTCCCATTCAAATCTCACCCATGTGGTTGTGTCAGGCGCGGGACATCTTGTGCCTGCTGATCAGAATCTTCACTCCCAGATTATGATTGAATCCTGGGTTAGCAGAGGACCGCCCATCTTTACTAAACGATCCAAATGAGTATATAATTAATCATATAGTGAGCCTATTGTTAGTATCATGAATTTTCCTTTATTAGTAGTCCCTCCCTGCTGCGGGACTATAACTATCGATAAACGTTTGACTGCGTATTAGTTCGGAGTTTGACCATACATTTTTTTTAGTTTTACCCAATGTTTAACTTGATATAATATTATTTCCTATTTATATCATTGACCATACATTTTTTTTATTTTAGTAGTTTTACCCAAGGTTTAACTTAATATAATATTATTTCCTATTTATATCATTAAAAAACAAAACAGAATCTTATACGAGACATTTCAATCTTATTGAAATCTTATACAAGAAAATAGTATACATTTAAATCTTATATTTCAATCTTTGGACATCTAATTCCATTTATAAATTTCAATCTTATTGAAATCTTATACAGGGAAGAACAACAAACAACATCTTCTTCGCATTAAATATTCTGTGTGTGTCTATGTTTCAAGAACATTGAAAGAACAACAAACAACATCTTTTTCGCATTAAATATTCTGTCTATGTGTCTATGTTTCAAGAACATTGAAGCATTATAAAGTGTCTATGTTTTCTCTAAATTTAAACATGTTTAGATTGGAAATTTTATTTGTTTAGACTTGAAATTTTATTTGTTTAGACTTGAAACGAAATTTTGTATAAACATGCTTAAATTCAATATTTTATTAAATAATTTTTTTAGACACAAACGTTTTTTCCTCTAATTATTTCCTTAAATCTTATGATTCTACGCTTGGAGCTTAAAACAATTGAAGTTTCAAATTCGAAAACAACGATAAAGCCGGATAAATTTTGTCAATGTTTGGTTCAATTTCCAGGAATACTGAAGCATTAAATATTCATATTCTGTCTATGTTTCAAGAACATTAAAGCATCTATGTTTTGTTTAAATTTAAACATGTTTATTTTGTTTTAAACATGTTTAGATTCGAAATTTTATTTTATTTTGTTTTAAACATGTTTAGACTCGAAATTCTATTTTGTTTTGTCTAAATTTAGACATGTTTAAACTCAATATTTTATTAAATATTTTTTTGAGACACCAACGGTTTTTTCCTCAAATTATTTCCTTAATTCTTATGATTCTAGGCTTGAGCTTAAAACAATTGAAGTTTTAATTTTGGATTGTTTTCCCTTACCAGATATAGTTAGATATAGTTAGTTGTTGGCTATCTCTACTCGAGAAAAAAATATACATGCCTATAAATTGACTTCTCAGCTTCTTATAGGCTTGAGCTTAATACAATTGAAGTTTCAAATTCGAAAACAACGATAAAGCCGGAAAATGTTAAAAAATTTTGGGTTGTTTTCCCTTACCAGATATAGTTAGTTGTTGGCTATCTCTACTCGAGAAAAATATATGTGTCTATAAATTGACTTCTCAGCGAGATTCTATTGGAATAATTTTATACTGAAGCTTCAAGCATATGTCTCTTCATTTCCTTCTCTGTTGCTGAAGGAGAAAGGAAGGATTCCTTCCTGTGCCATTGAAAGATATGGGGTAGCTTTTCTACGGTTTTTTTTTTTTTTTGCGCTTCATCTCATTCTCTCACAATATTTCAGAGCCCTTTCTTAGGGCAAGTAGGATTTAACCAGTCAAGTAGGATTTAGGATTTAAAGTCCCTTTTGCATTTTTTTCCTTTAATTTCCTTCTTCGCATTTCAATCTTTTCGTGCTACCTTGGCCCCTTCTTATAGATCGTTGTCTCATCCCCTCATCCAACATCTCAACAGGCTATGAAGCATAGGTATCAATAAGTAAACCATTGAATTGGCTTATGCCTTTGGACCAGGCCTTAAATATGCAGGTTCCTAGCATGTCAATGTTTTTTCAAAATCCCGTTTCAGTTTATGCCTAAGCCTCTCTTTCGGGTCTAAAGCTTAAATCCCGTTTCAGTTTATGCCTAAGCCTCTCTTTCGGGTCTAAAGCTTCTTTCATCATTGCTAGAAGTGCTTCCTATGCACATTTATGTATGCCTTTATATCCATTTCCTTTTTACTAATCTCTGTTGCAAATTCCTTTCCGTCCATTTCCTTTTTTCTAATCTTTGTTGCAAATTCCTTTCCGTCCATTTCCTTTTTTCCAACCTATGTGTATACCTATTTGCCCTTTGGGCATGAACACAACCACTGGTTGATGTTGTAGCCATTATGGCTGATGATGCAGCAACTATGGCACAAAAAACAAAAAACATCTAGCTGCTTATGTTTCTCTTTCCTAATGTTCGATCCAATAAAGCAGACCACCATTTGTCTCAACGGTGCTTTGCATGGATGCTCGATCAACGGTGATCTGCCTAGATGTCAAGAATGAACTTTTGAGTAACTGGGTTGGAAATATTTTCATGGTGTTGGAGATAGTAGGATATAACAGAATCTCAAAATGTTCAAACAGTCATGAATTATTTTAAATAAAAATTTTGCTGTCATTAATTAGCTGTCCATATTTCAATGTATTTTGAATCCTATTTGAGAAGTGCACTGGAGACTTATATATACCGTTTGAAAATATAAAATATGGTTGATGCACGGGATAATTATATATATAGTTTGAGGTAATTTTTAGAATATGGATTGGTATACCATTGAGACAGCAACAATTCTCTGAAAATAATTTTTATAATATGGATTGGTATACAATTAAGGCAGCAACAATTCTCTGAAAATAATTTTTGGAATATGGATTGGTATACAATTGAGGTAGCAACAATTCTCTGAAAATAATTTTTAGAATATGGATTGTTATACAATTGAGGCAGCAACAATTCTTTGAAAATATGGTTAATGCACTGGATAATTATATATACAGTTTGAATTAATTTTTAGAATATGGTTATAACAATTTTCTGAAAACATGGTTATAACATAAAATAGTTTTTTTTGGTATACAATTGAGGCAGCAACAATTCTCTGAAAACATGTTATAACATAAATGGTTATAACATAAAATAGTTTTTAAAATTATTTTATTTTAGAAATTTTTTTGGTATAAAATTGAGGCAGCAACAATTCTCTGAAAACAAGTTATAACATAAAATAGTTTTTTTATTTATTTTATTTTAAAATTTTAGTAATTTTTAGAAATAGTTTTTTTAATTATTTTATTTTAAAATTTTAGTATTAGTTTTTGGTATACAATTGAGGCCGCAACAATTCTATGAAAACAGGTTATAACATAAAACAGTTTTTTAAATTATTTTATTTAAAATTTTAGTAATTTTAAGAATATAAATTGGTATACAATTGAGGCAGCAACAATTTTTTGAAAACAAGTTATAACATAAAATAGTTTTTTTTAATTATTTTATTTTAAAATTTCAGTAATTTTTAGAATATAAATTGGTATACAATTGAGGCAGCAACAATTCTTTGAAAACAAGTTATAACATAAAATAGTTTTTTTAATTATTTTATTTTAAAATTTTAGTAATTTTTTGAATATAAATTGGTATACAATTAAGGCAGCAACAATTCTCTGAAAACACAGGTTAGAACATAAAATAGTTTTTTTAATTATTTTATTTCAAAGTTTTAGTAATTTTTGGAATATAATTGGTATACAATTGAGGCAGCAACAATTCTCTAAAAACAGGTTATAAGATAAAATAGTTTTTTTAATTATTTTATTTTAAAATTTTAGTCATTTTTAGAATATAAATTGGTATACAGTTGAGGTAGCAACAATTCTCTAAAAATATGGCTATAACATAAAATAAATTTTTTATTAATTTTATTTTAAAATTTTTAATAAATAAAATTTTATTAATATTTGTTTAAAAATTCATTAATGTTCTTTTTATATGCTATATAAAAATACTTGGGTCTGCGTGAATTTTCTCTATTAATACTTGGGTGTGCGGTGAATTTTCTTGATTAAAGGTCAGCTCTCCGGTTTGTTGATATTCAGGTGCACGCATTCCTTATCTTTTTCTAATACATATTTGCTCATATATTTTCAAGTATGAATAATTCACCACAGCTACCAAAGATTACCAAAGGTAGAACTAGCACAGTTACTCTACAAAGCCTTTATGAGTATATAGAGTCTTTAGAGAAACCTAGAGAAGAAAGAGAAGTCAAACTACAAACCCAGTTAGAAGCCATGCTGGAAAACAAATTCACATCTCTTGAAGACAAGATCCAAAAAAAAATAGAAAATAAAATAGAACTATTGGAGAATAAAATGGAGGCAATGGAGACTAGGTTGCAGGTCATAGAAAAACAAAACCAAGCTACGAACCAGACATCCCAGCAAGGAGATGTTGATAATATAGAGAGTCTTAAAATGAAGGACATGATTAAAGAACTAGAAGAAAAAGTTAACAAGAGTCTCACCCTAAATAGTGGGGCAGGTAAATTAGATATCAAACCAATTAAAGATTAAATGAAAAAATTGATCGAATTAGACCATGAGCGTAACAAAAGGGCCTTGAACCTTATAATCTTCGGTTTGAAAGAGGAGGTAGACGAGGATACTTTAGCCATAGCCTAGACAAAATTACATAATAGATTACAAATTGAAACCACGTGTCTCACAGAAGAAACAAGGTTAGGGAAATTAACTAAGAATAAAGGAAGACTGATCCGAATAAAGGTGAGCTCTACTGACGATAAATATGACATACTTAGTAAAAACTCAAGTCTAAAAGGAACGAGAATATTTATAAACGAAGATCTCATTCCAGAACATCAAGCCGAATTAAGAAAGGAGGTTCAAAAGGTAAAAGAAGTTAGGAAGGAAGGAAAATGGGCAATAATCATAAATAGAAAAGCCGTTATTCGAGATAGAAACCAAAAATATAGTAATAAATAGCAATTCAACATCCTCCGAATTCTTTCTTGGAACTGTCGAGGCTTTCCATGGAACAAAGGCCCTAAACTAAGTTGGATCCCAAATGATGTTGATATTATATTGCTTGTTGAAACTTGGGAGCACGAAGAATCTAAGGTCCCTAACATAGATGGCTTTGCACTATGGTCTACCTGGAACAAGCGATCCTCCCGTAGAGGCATTGGGGGCATAGCTTGCTACATTAAGAAGAACATCTCCCCCCATGCTAGGATTTATAAAAACGACCCTTACAACCAATATAGTTGGATTGAGATTACTGACATTAATGATAAAAAGACCTACATAGCAATCAGTTATTTTCCCCCCCATTAATTCTAACTTCTATAAGAAAAATAATCTAGATAAAAATAGTCCTTACAATGCTTTAGAGAATGATATTTCTAGCCTAAGGAATGAAGGTAATATCCTTTTAGTGGGTGACTTTAATGCTCTAACTTCAAGCAACCAAGCTATTCTTATAAGCAATCATTCCAACCCCAATCCTCTCTGGTTAGACGAAGACCTTACTCTGGCTAGCCGGTACAAAAGGAGCTCTGAAGACCTTGGGGATAATTTTTTTGGGTCGGAGATAGTCAAACTTTGTAGTGCTCAAGATCTCATAATTTGCAACGGTCTAAAGAAGTGGCCCAATTATAGCAAGATGACCTGCATCCATGGGCTTGGCAGCAGCGTGGTAGACTATGTTATTTCTAATCTCCCTTTATACAACGAAATAATAAGTTTTGACATCTTAGACGACCACGAGCCTGACTCTGATCATAGGCCTTTACTCATAACTCTCAATTTTGTCATGCATAGAGATCCCATAGAAGATAATCCTTATAGTCAAAAGAACTTAATCTTTGATAGAAATAAAAATGATCTCTTTCTAAATGAATTAAAAACTAATTTGCTTCCTTTATCTAGTATAGACAACATAGATGACCTCTATCATAATTTTACTACAACCCTCTCATATTCTATTAACAAGTTCTCAATTGAAGTCTCAAGTAATAAAATAAATAGCAAAACCAACCCATGGTATGAAAAAGATTGTAAAAGTGCGAGGAGAGCAATTAAGGAAGCTATTGATGAATCTCTCAAAATTGACAAGATAAAAATCTACAAAGCCCTAACTAAAAGGAAAAAAAGGCAATATATTCGTAAAAGACAAGAGAATCTCTTACACCTCTCTAAGGTGGCTCCTAAGAAATTCTGGAGGCAAATTCTAACTAGGAAAACTAAAGATAATAATAAAATTGCTTTACACAACTGGAATTCCTATCTTAAAAAGCTTTATGAATCTCCAAATGCCAGGGATTTTGAAACCCTGCTCACAACGAAAGAAATTTTCTCATTAGAAGACATTGATTTTGGGGTTAAACGCCTGGCAAATGGGAAAGCTAAAGACATTGAAGGTTACTAGGTGGAAATCTTAAAAATTGAAGGTCCTGTCCTCATCCCCCACATCCACAAGCTTTTCAACCAAGCGGTCAAGCAAGGGTTCCCTAAACCTTGGACTCAGAGCCTCATTATCCCTATTTTTAAAAGTGTGGATACAAATAACCTCTCTAATTATCGGACAATTATGATCAGCCCTCTCTTAGCCATGTTATATGGTATTTTTTTGGAAAAGAAGTTGAGAGTTTGGCTTGAAAGTGAAGGTAAGCGGGCTAAAGGCCAAGCGGGTTTTAGAAGGCAGCACTCAACAACGGACCACCTCGTTATGCTTAGGATCATTGTGGAGGAATGCCGCAATGATAAATCCAATCTCTTCTGTTGCTTTGTGGACTTTAGAAAGGCTTTTGATACGGTTCCTAGAAACAACCTATGGAATAGATTAGAAGAGCTAAATGCTCCTTTCAAACTAAGAGCGGCCGCTATAAGGTTATATGAGAATGTAATTGCCAAGTTAAAGAGCAATGAGGGGTGGTCGAAAGATATTAAGTGTAATATCGGAGTTAAACAAGGTTGCCCCCTCTACCCTACCCTATTTTGAATTTACATCGACAAGCTAGAAGGTTGTTTAGAGGAAGCAAGATGTGCTGGCACGATCTTAGCTGGGATAGTCATCATCCATCTTCTCTATGCTGACAATATTGTTCTTCTCGCAAGGTGCCCATCTGATCTTGATAAGCAACTTAGACTTCTTAAGGATTTATACTCTACCATGGGTATGTCTGTTAACACTGACAAAACAAAAGTTATGATTATCAAATCTAAGAAGGACACTTACGCTAATTTTATGTATGACAATAGTAACTTGGAGGAAGTGTCTTCTTACAAGTACCTAGGAATTGATATTCATCACAAACTCAACTGGAACTATAACATTCAGAAAAGGATTAATGGGGGGTGGAAAGCTTATTTTGGTCTTGAAAATAATTGTAAAATGACAAACCTCGTAATGTGGATAGAAAGAAGTTCCTCTTTGAAACTTTAGTCACTCTTGTTATCTTATATGGATGTGAGGTTTGGGGGGTTGCAACATCTTAAAAGACCTACATAGCAATCAATTATTTTCCCCATTAGTCCTTCTAAGAAAAATAATCTAGATAAAAATAGTCCTTACAATGGTTTAGAGAATGATATTTCTAGCTGGGAATGAAGGTATCTATCCTTTTAATTAGGTGTTTAATGTCTCTTCAGAAACCAAGATATTCTTCTAAGCAATCAGTCCAACCCCAATCCTCTTTGGTTAGATGAAGACTTTACTCTGGCTAGCCGGTACAAAAGGAGCTCTGAAGACCTCCAGGATAATTTTTTTGGGTCGGAGCTAGTCAAGCTCTGTAGTGCTCAGGATCTCATAATTTGCAATGGTCTAAAGAAGTGGCCCAATTATAGCCAGATGACCTACATCCATGGGCTTGGCAGCAACGTGGTAGACTATGTTATTTCTGATCTCCCTTTATACAACGAAATAATAAATTTTGACATCTTAGACAACCACGAGCTTGAATCTGATCATAGGCCTTTACTCATAACTCTCAATTTTGTCATGCATAGAGATCCCATTGAAGATAATCCTTATAGTCAAAAGAACTTAATCTTTGATAGAAATAAAAATGATCTCTTTCTAAATGAATTAAAAACTAATTTGCTTCCTTTATCTAGTATAGACAACATAGATGACCTCTATCATAATTTTACTACAACCCTCTCATATTCTATTAACAAGTTCTCAATTGAAGTCTCAAGTAATAAAATAAATAGCAAAACCAACCCATGGTATGAAAAAGATTGTAAAAGTGCGAGGAGAGCAATTAAGGAAGCTATTGATGAATCTCTCAAAATTGACAAGATAAAAATCTACAAAGCCCTAACTAAAAGGAAAAAAAGGCAATATATTCGTAAAAGACAAGAGAATCTCTTACACCTCTCTAAGGTGGCTCCTAAGAAATTCTGGAGGCAAATTCTAACTAGGAAATCTAAAGATAATAACAAAATTTCTTTACACGACTGGAATTCCTATCTTAAAAAGCTTTATGACTCTCCAAATGTCATGGATTTTGAAACCATGCTCACAACGAAAGAAGTTTTCTCATTAGAAGACATTGATTTTGGGGTTAAACGCCTGGCAAATGGGAAAGCTAAAGACATTGAAGGTTACCAAGCGGAAATCTTAAAAATTGGAGGTCTTGTCCTCATCCCCCACATCCACAAGCTTTTCAACCAAGCAGTCAAGTAAGGGTTCCCTAAACCTTGGACTCAGAGCCTCATTATCCCTATTTTTAAAAGTGTGGATACAAATAACCCCTCTAATTATTGGACAATTATGATCAGCCCTCTCTTAGCCAAGTTATATGGTATTATTTTGGAAAAGAAGTTGAGCATTTGGCTTGAAAGTGAAGGTAAGCGGGCTAAAGGCCAAGCGGGTTTTAGAAGGCAGCACTCAACAACGGACCACCTCGTTACGCTTAGGATCATTGTGGAGGAATGCCGCAATGATAAATCCAATCTCTTCTGTTGCTTTGTGGACTTTAGAAAGGCTTTCGATACGGTTCCTAGAAACAACCTATGGAATAGATTAGAAGAGCTAAATGTTCCTTTCGAGCTAAGAGCGGCCGCTATAAGGTTATATGAGAATGTAATTGCCAAGTTAAAGAGCAATGAGGGGTGGTCGAAAGATATTAAGTGTAATATCGGAGTTAAACAAGGTTTCCCCCTCTCCCCTACCCTATTTTGCATTTACATCGACAAGCTAGAAGGTTGTTTAGAGGAAGCAGGGTGTGCTGGCACGATCTTAGCTGGGATAGTCATCATCCTTCTTCTCTATGCTGATGATATTGTTCTTCTCGCAAGGTGCCCATCTGATCTTGATAAGCAACTTAGACTTCTTAAGGATTTATGCTCTACCATGGGTATGTTTGTTAACACTGACAAAACAAAAGTTATGATTATCAAATCCAAGAAGGACACTTACGCTAATTTTATGTATGACAATAGTAACTTGGAGGAAGTGTCTTCTTACAAATACCTAGGAATTGATATTCATCACAAGCTCAACTGGAACTATAGCATTCAGAAAAGGATTAATGGGGGGTGGAAAGCTTATTTTGGTCTTGAAAATAATTGTAAAACGGCAAACCTCGTAATGTGGGATAGAAAGAAGTTCATCTTTGAAACTTTAGTCACTCTTGTTATCTTATATGGATGTGAGGTTTGGGGTTTCAACATCTTAAAAGACCTACATAGAATTCTGTTATTTTTCCCCCATTAATTCTAACTTCTATAAGAAAAATAATCTAGATAAAAATAATCCTTACAATGGTTTAGAGAATGATATTTCTAGCCTAAGGAATGAAGGTAATATCCTTTTAGTGGGTGACTTTAATGCTCGAACTTCAAGCAACCAAGCTATTCTTCTAAGCAATCATTCCAAACCCAATCATCTTTGGTTAGACGAAGACCTTACTCTGGCTAGCCGGTACAAAAGGAGCTCTGAAGACCTTGGGGATAATTTGTTTGGGTTGGAGCTAGTCAAGCTCTGTAGTGCTCAGGATCTCATAACTTGCAACGGTCTAAAGAAGTGGCCCAAGTCTAGCCAGATGACCTGCATCCATGGGCTTGGTAGCAGCGTGGTAGACTATGTTATTTATGATCTCCCTTTATACAACGAAATAATAAATTTTGACATCTTAGACGACCACAAGCCTGACTCTGATCATAGGCCTCTACTCATAACTCTCAATTTTTTCATGCATAGAGATCCCATAGAAGATAATCCTTATAGTCAAAATAACTTAATCTTTGATAGAAATAAAAATGATCTCTTTCTAAATGAATTAAAAACTAATTTGCTTCCTTTATCTAGTATAGACAACATAGATGACCTCTATCATAATTTTACTACAACCCTCTCATATTCTATTAACAAGTTCTCAATTGAAGTCTCAAGTAATAAAAGAAATAGCAAAACCAACCCATGGTATGACAAAGATTGTAAAAGTACGAGGAGAGCAATTAAGGAAGCTGTTGATGAATCTCTCAAAATTGACAAGATAAAAATCTACAAAGACCTAACTAAAAGGAAAAAAAGACAATATATTCGTAAAAGACAAGAGAATCTCTTACACCTCTCTAAGGTGGCTCCTAAGAAATTCTGGAGGCAGATTCTAACTAGGAAAACTAAAGATAATAATAAAATTGCTTTACACGACTGGAATTCATATCTTAAAAAGCTTTATGAATCTCCAAATGCCGGGGATTTTGAAACCCTGCTCACAACGAAAGAAGTTTTCTCATTGGAAGACATTGATTTTGGGGTTAAACGCTTGGCAAATGGGAAAGCTAAAGACATTGAAGGTTACCAGGCGGAAATCTTAAAAATTGGAGGTCTTGTCCTCATCCCCCACATCCACAAGCTTTTCAACCAAGCAGTCAAGCAAGGGTTCCCTAAACCTTGGACTCAGAGCCTCATTATCCCTATTTTTAAAAGTGGGGATACAAATAACCCCTCTAATTATCGGAAAATTATGATTAGCCCTCTCTTAGCCAAGTTATATGGTATTATTTTGGAAAATAAGTTGAGCATTTGGCTTGAAAGTGAAGGTAAGTGGGCTAAAGGCCAAGTGGGTTTTAGAAGGCAGCACTCAACAACAGACCACCTCGTTATGCTTAGGATAATTGTGGAGGAATGCCACAATGATAAATCCAATCTCTTATGTTGCTTTGTGGACTTTAGAAAGGCTTTTGATACGGTTCCTAGAAACAACCTATGGAATAGATTAGAAGAGCTAAATGTTCCTTTCGAACTAAGAGCGGCCGCTATAAGGTTATATGAGAATGTAATTGCCAAGTTAAAGAGCAATGAGGGGTGGTCGAAAGATATTAAGTGTAATATCGGAGTTAAACAAGGTTGCCCCCTCTCCCCTACCCTATTTGGAATTTACATCGACAAGCTAGAAGGTTGTTTAGAGGAAGCAGGATGTGCTAGCACAATATTAGCTGGGATAGTCATCATCCTTCTTCTCTATGCTGACGATATTGTTCTTCTCACAAGGTGCCCATCTGATCTTGATAAGCAACTTAGACTTCTTAAGGATTTATGCTCTACCATGGGTATGTCTGTTAACACTGACAAAACAAAAGTTATGATTATCAAATCCAAGAAGGACACTTACGCTAATTTTATGTATGAAAATAGTAACTTGGAGGAAGTGTCTTCCTACAAGTACCTAGGAATTGATATTCATCACAAGCTCAACTGGAACTATAACATTCAGAAAAGGATTAATGGGGGGTGGAAAGCTTATTTTGGTCTTGAAAATAATTGTAAAATGGCAAACCTCGTAATGTGGGATAGAAAGAAGTTCCTCTTTGAAACTTTAGTCACTCCTGTTATCTTATATGGATGTGAGGTTTGGGGTTGCAGCATCTCTAGAGAATCCTAGAGAAAGATTGAGCAAATCCAAAAGTGTTTTATAACTTATAACCTTAAAATTAAAAACAATACACCCTATCATATTCTCCTTATAGAAGTGGGTCTTTCCCCTATCGAGAGCCTAGCTATGACTAGGCTTCTATTGTACAAGCACAAGCTCAATAGCATAGGAGACCATAGAATTCCTAAGCTAGCTTTAAATTCCAGCCAAAACCACCTAAGGCTTAAACGAGGTTGGTATAAAGACACCAGGGCTTGGTTAAACCATTGGGAGATCGACGAGAATGTTGCATTGCAAAACATTAATAACATTAAAAAAATTGTTACTTCTAAGTTCAAAGAAAAAAATGTGGTGTGAGAAAGATCTAGCAGCTAAAAGAAAATTAAGATATTATAAGGAGGTCATCAACCCCACCCTAGAAGATCAAAAGTATCTATCTGTTTTAACTAGCTCAAAGAAGAAAATTAATATAGCCAAGATTAGAATGAACTCTCATGAGCTCCATAGTGAAACAGGTCGTTGGATAGTTCCTAAAACACCATGGATGGAAAGGATCTGCCATCTCTGTGAGAATATGAACATCGAGGATGAAAATCACTTCCTCTTAGAGTGCCTCGCGTACAACCACATTAGAGCTCAATTTCATAATCTTTGTTGCAATACTGACCTTCCTAGCCTTTTAAGATGTCAAAGTTATAGTGAGCTCGGGAAGCTTCTCTCCAAACTTTTTGAGCATAGGAATAAAATCTTAAATCAAACTAAATAACTCTTTTCTTTAGATCCGATAGACCAAAGATTGGTCTTAGTAGACGTTAACCATCATCATCATCATCATCAAAAATATATATATTAAATTCAAATTAAAATATTAATAGAATAAAAAAAATTCCTCATACCACACATACATGACATCAAGTAATGCATTATATAAAAGACTTCAGTATGACATGAATATATAAAAATAAATAAATCTTCTTTTATTCTTCATTTCATTAATTCTAAATTATAACATCAATCATATATATACATATATAATATGTATATGCAACCATAATTTTATATAAATTTTAAATATATTAAATATTAAAATTAATTTTAATATATATAAATACATTCTTATCAAACTTGATCTCCATCACAATTGAATTCAATCTTACTTCGGTTATCAAATCTGGAAATAAATGATCAGTACGTTTGAAAACTTAATTTATAACCACTCTTAATTTCTAGAACATTTGTACGTATAAATTTGAATATTTATTTTATAAATATTATTAAAAATAAAATGTCTCATTTAATTAAGATTATGTGATTTTTTTGGAAGATTTCTTAATTAAATTGATGATGATGATGATGGTTAACATCCACTGAAACCAATCTTTGTTCTATCGGACCTAAATAAAAGAGTTATTTAGTTTGATATAAGATTTTATTCCTATGCTTGAAAAGCTTGGAGAGAAGCCTCCCGAGCTCACTATAATTTTGACATCTTAAAGGACTAGGAATGTCAGTATTGCAACGAAGATTATGGAATTGAGCTCTAATGTGGTTGTACGCGGGGCACTCTAAGAGGAAGTGATTTTCATCATGGATGTTCATATTCTCACAGAGATGGCACATTCTTTCCATCCATGGTGTTTTAGGAACTATCCAACTACCTGTTTCACTATGGAGCACTATGGAGCTCATGAGAGTTCGTTCTAATCTTGGCTATATTAATTTTCTTCTTTGAGCTAGCTAAAACAAAGAGATACTTTTGATCTTCTAGGGTGGGATTGATGACCTCCTTATAATATCTTAATTTTCTTTTAGTTGCTAGATCTTTCTCACACCACATTTTTTCTTTGAACTTAGATATGAATCAAAGCTTACACTCTATTTATATTTATAAATATCAATAATATTTATTATTGATAATGAAATTCAAAATAATTATTTATAATATTTTTATATATCAATATTATTATTTATATTTATAAATTATAAATTTAAATTATCATAATAAAATTCAAAATTATTATATATAATACTTTTATTTATATATAAAAGTATTTGTTGGGAGTTCTTTTATATACATATTTTGGATTTAAGCAGATATTTACTATATATTTAATTGGAATTATAATATTGAGAAAATAAAAAATAAAAAATAAAATATAAAAAGATTATTATGTAATTGAATGAAATTGCAATTCAATAGCCTTATTTAAATATGATATAAAAATTTTATATCACTTTACCTTTATCTTTACTAAAATTAATACCATTTCCTAATCAAAGAGAAAAAGTTAATTTAACAAAAACAATCAAAATTCAAAATCTTTTAATATTTATTTTAATTAAATATTGGTAAAATAAATCTTTAAAAAGAAAACCCATATTCTATGGATAAATCAAAATATTGAAAGACATAAATATTTCCCCATCAATGTTGCAATATTTTAAAATTTAAATAAATATAAATATAAATAAACACTTGAATAAATTAATATTTTTTGTAACTTAGGCAATTCTTTCTTTTTTTCACTTTCTCCTCTCTTTTTTTACTCATTTTACATCAAGCATATCTTGAATGCATACCCCGATCAGGAAGAGATGAACATTAATTACTATAACAAACGCCTCATCACGTTTCAAGACCCCACGGACCATGGGACAAATTAAATATTGATATATGATTATTCATATTTATAAAGTATTATCGTTAAAAATAAATAATAAATAGAGTATAGAGAAAAGGTATAAAGAGGTAAAGTAAATTAATAACTATATATCAAATAGAATTATAAATAAAAATTTAATTATATAACAAGCCTATGTGCCAAATACCATAGTAAATAAAAGAGGTATGGTAAATAAATAAAAATATAAATAAACCAGAGGTGTGGTAAATAAATAAAACCTCTTTTCATATTTACTCCATAATCTGCTTTATATTTACGAGTATTTATGTTCATTAGTTTACATAACTAAGAAGAAATAGAGAGAGAGAGAGAAGTGGAGAGAGAGAGAGAGAGAGAGTGATAAGGGAGAGATGGAGAGAGAGTGTGTATGTTTAGGGGTGAGATAAAGAGACAAAGTAAGATGTATCGAAAGAATGGGGGAGACAAGAAGAGAGAAGGAGAGACGGAGGGATATAGTAATGTAGTTGGAGAGAGAGAGGGGCGGAAAGAGAGAGAGAAAGAAAGGGAGATGGGGAAGAGACAATTGTGTAGCAGCGGGGGCTTGAGGGAGCAGGGAGAGGAAGGCTGAGAGAGAGGAGAGTGATGGGGGAAGAGAGAGTATGTAATGAATAAATAATGTAAATAAATGATAAACTAGTTAATTAGTAATTAGGCTGAAAGGTCATGCTTGATAAGACATGACCTTTCGTGAAGAGGCACCTGCATAGGTATATAAGCAGGTCTCATTTGTAACATTCAATCATTTATCTCATACATTTTATAATATAGTATTTGTATCCTCATGGATATCTTTGTATTCCAAGTGTTCTGGAGTGTTTAAGCTTGAGAAGGAACTTTGTTCTCTTCATTTGGTATCAGAGCAATTCGATCTTTTGGCCACTCATTGCTGCATAGAGCTACGCTCCTCGGTCCAAGCCTTTGGCCATAAAAAATTTGTCAACATTGTTGCCGTCGAAGCATTTCGCTACCAGTCTTGGAGTTTCTCCATTTTAACCTATAGGCCTTTGGCCAAAATTAAAAATTTGAAGAAGAAAAAGGGAGATTTTTGAAAAAAGGAAGAAGCAAAAACAATATATATATATAGTCAAATATATATATATATATATATAAGTTAAAGAAAAAAAAGAGAGATATCTATAAAGAAGTACATATACGTCCATACCAATACAATTTAAAAATAAAAAGGAAAAACAAAGAAGGAAGAGTAGGTAAGGTTATTTTGATTGTTCTTTAAGTGGTTTACAAGCTCGTGGTTTTAGAAGCCCATGGTAATTGCCCATGGTATTTGCAAGGTAAAATAAAAACAAAAGGAATAAAAAATCTTTGTGTGAATGGTAAGTTTACTTTTACATGGAGAACATTAACTGAGTTAAATACACATAAGTGGACATATATTTTATAAGTGAATATATGTGAATAGCCACGTTTCACTAGGGTTGTAACATTTCAACAACAAAAAAAGAGTAAAAAAAAATCAATTGTTAAAAGAATATATATATATATATATATATATATATATATATATAATTAATTAATTAAATTATTAAAAAAAAATTAAAATAAATAAAAAATTAAAAAATAAAAAATTGAAGGAATAATAACTTCATTAAAAAGAAGAAGAGAAATTTAGGAAGGGTTACCTTAAAAACCCTAAAAACTCAATTCAACAGACAAAATGGAATCAATCATTAATGAAAAGAAAATTGAATCTAATTCATAAAGGAAAGAAGGAATATTTCCTGAAAATTATAGTATGTTTGTTCGTGCGCTAATTAGAATCAAACGGTCACTTGTGGGAAAGGAAGTTCTCATATCTATCGATCTTAATCAAAAGGATAATTATGTTAGTACTGAATGTGCTAACCAATTAGTGATCCCTGAATCAAATATAATTGAAACAAATTCAATTAACGAAAATGAAAAGCAATACGACATAAGGAATCTACACCTAAGTATTGGGGAGTATTCCTTGGTCTCGCAATTTACCATTAAAACCTTATTTTTTAACAATAGTGATATAATTCTGGGTTCGCTCTGGATGGAATAACTAGGGTCATTCATCCTTAATACAAAAAATAAGTTTTTAACATTCTCCTACAAAAAGAATAAAATAATGCTACAGGACGTTAACTTAAAGGCAAATTCAGTGACACCTGAAGACATTCAAGGAATTTCAAAGGTAATTTCTTAAGAAGGTAAAAAGGTGATTCCAAATATGCAGAAGGAAATTGAAAAAATCACCACTAACAAGAATGAAGAGGTTGCTCACCTCAAGGATCACAACAATAAATTACTAACACAAATTAAGAAATTGAAGAAACACAAGAAGTCATTGGAAAACAAGGTGCAACAACCTATCGAAAAATAATCGTCGAAACCGACAAATGTAGAAGTTCAAGTTGCAGGAAAAATGAACATTGATCCAGTAAATGTCACAACTCAAGAAGAAGACAAGCAAGTTGCAAAAGATACAAACTTCGATGTTGTAGTTCAGACGAGGAACATTCTAAATGAAGGTTCTATAACCTACTCAATAACATCCTCGCCAAAAGAAAATCAAAGTCAAACCAAAAAAGTTCCCTATCGACATCCAAATCACGGGAGCAGACAACTCAATCGAGCTATGTATTCAGAACAGAAACAAGCTGATATTCTGAAGAATACTAATGAATCATCACAAGTTTCCAATCATCGTAATATTCCACAGAAGATTGATTTAGGATGGTCCGATCCATTCTCAGTGCGACAGTTTTGTTTGTCACTTAGAGGATCATATCAACTTGTATCGACAAGGATGACTGCCCTGAGACGAGAAGATGTTCGTATCAGGAAAAGAAATCGAGGCCTTTCATCGACAAGCTTTGAGGACAAAGCTTTTTGAGGGGAAGCCAATGTAATGAATAAATAATGTAAATAAATGATAAATTAGTTAATTAGTAATTAGGTTGAAAGGTCATGTCTGATAAGACATGACCTTTCCTGAAGAGGCACTTGCGTAGGTATATAAGAAGGCCTCATTTGTAACATTCAATCATCTATCTCATACATTTTATAATAGTATTTGTATCATCATGGATATCTTTGTATTCCAAGTGTTCTGGAGTATTTAAGCTTGAGAAGGAACTTTGTTCGCTTCAGAGTATTGGAGGGAAGAGAGAGAGAGAGAGAGAGAGAGAGAGAGAACAGGGAAGAGAGAGGGAGTTAGGAGAGAGAGAGAGAGAGAGGAAGGATGAGAGAGAGGACTTGAGATAGATAAGGAGAGATGGAGTTGGAGGGGGAGAGATGTAGGAAATAAAAAATATAGAGAGTGAGAAGTGGAGAGAGAGAAGGAGTGACAAGGGAGAGACAGAGAGATCGTGTATGTTTGGGGCTGAGATAAATAGACAAATAAGGAGAGATGGAGATAAGTGGGGGAGAAGGAGATATAAGGAGAGGGAGGGATATAGTAACATAGTTGGTGGGTGAAGAGAGAGAGAGAGGGAGAGAGAGATGGGAGAGAAAGGGAAAGAGAGGAAGGAAGAGAGAGGATGTGAGAGAGTGGAGAGAGGGAGGGAAAAAGAGATGGACTTGGAGGGGGAGGAGGAGAGAGGTAAGAAGAAAGAAATAGAGAGAGAAAGGTGGAGAGAGAGAGAGAGAGAGAGAGAAAGTGATAAGGAAGATGGAGAGAGAGGGAGAGAGGGGGAAGATAGAGATATAGATGGAAGGTGAAAAGAGGGAAGAAGAGAGAGATGGGGAGAGGAGGGGATTGACAAAGAGATTGATATATGTATGTGTTTAGGAGGGTGAGATAGAGAGACAAAAAATAAGAGATGGAGGGGGATATAGATATGGATGGAGGGTGGAGAGAGGGAATAATATTTCTCACACTAGATGGATTGATATAAGTGGAGATGGTGATTTATAATCCTATTTGATTATTTGCACTATATGCATCGATTTTAGTGTAGATATTTATTTCTAATTATATTTGATTACTTGCACTAGATGCATTGATTTCGGTGTAGGTGGTGATTTCTAATACAATTTGATTGCTTGCACTGAATTTGTTGATTTCAATTTAGATGTCGATTTATAATTATATTTGATTACTTGCACTAGATGAATTGGTTTCAATGTAGATGATTTATAATCCTATTTGATTGTTTGCACTAAATGCATTGATTTCAGTGTAGATAGCGATTTCTAATCCTATTTGATTTATTTGAGTAAATGCATTGATTTTAGTGTAGATGTTGGTTTCTAGAGAGAGAGAGAGAGAGAGAGTGATAAGGAAGATGGAGAGAGAGGGAGAGAGGACAAAAGGAGGAAAGAGAGATATTAATGGGGGAGAGGGAGAGAAGGGGAAGATAGAGATATAGATGGAAGGTGAAGAGAGGGAAGAAGAGAGAGATGGGGAGAGGGGGTGATTGAAAAAGAGATTGATATATATGGAGTACGAGAGCATGTGTGTTTAGGGGGGTGAGATAGAGAGACAAAAAAGAATAGATGGAGGGGGATATAGATATGGATGGAGGGTGGAGAGAGGGAGGAATATTTCTCGCACTAGATGGATTGATATAAGTGGAGATGGTGATTTCTAATCCTATTTGATTATTTGCACTAGATGCATCGATTTTAGTGTAGATATTTATTTCTAATGATATTTAATTACTTGCACTAGATGCATTGATTTCAGTGTAGGTGGTGATTTCTAATACAATTTGATTGCTTGCACTGAATGTGTTGATTTCAATTTAGATGTCGATTTATAATTATATTTGATTACTTGCACTAGATGAATTGGTTTCAATGTAGATGATTTCTAATCCTATTTGATTGTTTGAACTAAATGCATTGATTTCAGTGTAGATGGCGATTTCTAATCCTATTTGATTTATTTGAGTAAATGCATTGATTTCAGTGTAGATGTTGGTTTCTAGAGAGAGAGAGTGAGTGATAAGGAAGATGGAGAGAGAGGGAGAGAGGAAAAAAGGAGGAAAGAGAGATATTAGCGGGGGAGAGGGAGAGAAGGGGAAGATAGAGATATAGATGGAAGGTGAAGAAAGAGAAGAAGAGAGAGATGGGAAGAGGGGGTGATTGACAAAGAGAATGATATATATGGAGTGCGAGAGTGTGTGTGTTTAGGGGGGTGAGATAGAGAGACAAAAAACAAGAGATGGAGGGGGATATAGATATGGATGGAGGGTGTAGAGAGGGAAGAATATTTCTTGCACTAGATGGATTGATTTAAGTGGAGATGGTGATTTATAATCCTATTTGATTATTTGCACTAGATGCATCGATTTTAGTGTAGATATTTATTTCTAATGATATTTGATTACTTGCACTAGATGCATTGATTTTAGTGTAGGTGGTGATTTCTAATACTATTTGATTGCTTGCACTGGATGTGTTGATTTCAATTTAGACGTCGATTTATAATTATATTTGATTGCTTGCACTAGATGCATTGATTTCAATGTAAATTATTCCTAATACTATTTGATTGTTTGCGCTAAATGCATATCTATGATGAAGATAGCGATTTCTTATGATTCATCTTTAGTGTGACTTTTTTGGAGTTTAGTGCGAGAATCAATTGAAAAAAATTGAGGTAAAATCTTGATTTCTGTTATTTAAATTGGTTTCTTGACTCTATATATAGATTCAGCACCCTAAAAGACTCCTAAGGCACTTCGATTGTGCAAGAGTACCCATCAAACTTTTATTTTCAATAAATTCCTACTAAAATTTAGAGAAATTAAACCAGAAAAACCTACCATAAAAACCTTCAAAAAGTCTCATTATAGACTACTCGATTTCTAATCCTATTTGTGCTTTTAGAAGTAAATGCATTGATTTGAAGTGTAGGTGTTGGTTTCTAATCTTATTTGATTGTTTGCATTAGGTGCATTGATTTCAATGTAGAAGTTATTTTCTAATCTTATCTGATTGCTTGCATTAAATGCATTGATTTCAATGTATATGTTGATTTATGATTTGATGTAATTGGATATATGACGGTACATTAATTTTAAAGTGATTGGATTAACAATATGCATTGATTTTAGTGTAAGCACAAAAAATTATTAACAATGTACATTGATTTTTATGTTATAATAATTTAACCTATTAATATTGGAGAGAAAGAGAGACAACGTATCATGTTTACTACAACAGCTTGAGCTAAAGATTTAAATGGTTTACGATTAAATTTTCTTTTTTCATATAATCGATATGAAAAGATAAAAAAAACTAACAAGGGTGTCAATAAGAATAGTAGAAGAAAATAGTTTGAGATTGATCACAATGAAGACTATTTGTAACATGAGTATATTCTTATTATTCACATTTTCTATCTTTCAACACTATTATTATCACCTTGCATTCAAAAAAAATATTTCATCATTTTTCATCATTATAGTTATTAACAATATTTATCATCTCAATGAACTGAGGTAACTAAGAAAATTTAAAATTAAAATGACCAAGTTAATCTCAGAAATATTTAGCATATTTAAAATGATTATATTAATATTTGATATATTTACATATTACTGATAAAATTAATCATATCTTTGATAGATTTTCCTTGGCAGCACACCACTGAAACCGACCTAGATCCATCTTAACCCCAGATCTAGATCTATCAAGCGATGAGAGGGATCAAATCTCTCGAGGTGCAAACCTTTCCTCAAGTTTTGCACTCAAAAAAGAGGTTTTCGCCTCAAGAGATTTGATCCATCTTGACGCTTTATAGATCCAGGGTTAAGATGGATCTAGAGTACAATTTTCTCAATGAGTTATGAGAGATGGAATATATGTTTCTTTATATGGATGTGATATTTGGGGTTGTAGTACCTTCAATGAGTTCAAGAGGAAGATGGAATATATCCGAATGCAATTTATAAATCCAATATTAAGCATAGAGGAAACACTCGGTTATCATATCTTCTTGATTGAATCAAAGGGAGGTGAAAATGTGAAGCTGGGTTACACTTTTTGCCCTTTTTTGAGAAAAATTTTTCATTTTTTTGGGTTCTTCAACTTTCTGCAAACTATAACAATTTTTCCGTGTAGAATTTCATTTTGCGGTAAAAATAAAAGTTGTGAGAAATTTTGTTAGCTTTCTATTACTTATTTTTTGAAATTTTTTTATGCGGATTTGATATGTCAGCTTAGCGTTTCTTTGAGTGTGTGTTTCTTAACAATCAAAGAATTCATAAGTAGTCATGTTATGTGGCAACGTTGTATTCATTGAAAATTCTTGTTTTTGAAAAAACAAAATGTGTTACAACAATCTAGACAGAGTCTACTTTGGTTTCATCATATTTACAAAGCCAATGGATGCATATCATAATTACTAGAATTTTTTGAACTGATCTAATACGAAAAACTGCGTATTTTTTATATGTTTCGTGTGGCAACAAATTTCTTAACATACAAGTTATAAACTAAAAATCTAAAAGCTACCCATTACGGTCAACGGACCAATGTAATGCTCCATAATTTTTTAAATTTTTTTTACAATGTATTTTGGGAGATACAAAATTTTGATTTCACTGAATCACGATGACCCTCAAAAATTGTTTGCACTCATTTTATTAGAAAAATAATTAAAATTAATAAACGTTTACGAAATTTCATAAAATTTATATTTCCTGAAAGTAGATTCAATTCTGAAAATGCTTGTCTTGGTTTCGACAGTTAATTAACAAGTTTTCATGGAGTTTAATCAGTCCAAAGTTGCAGAACCGTTTTCAGAGCTTGGCTCTACGTAATCAGTGACGCGATAGTTCGGCCGAACTATTAGCGACAGTTCGGCCGAACTATGTTTTCCGTTTATGGGCCGCTACAATTAACGCCTTAATAGTTCGGCCGAACTTATTATCAAAAGTTCGGCTGAACTATTGTGTAATTTTCCGTCGGCCGGAATTTTTTGTGGAGCCCCCTACAAAACACACATTTCGCGGTCAATATAAATTGCCGCGAAATGATTCACAATTTTCGCACATTTCGCATTTCTTCTCATCTTACAACTTGTTTTGAATTCAAAAATTTTTCTTCAAAGTTTGGGGTCAAAAAAAATTTTTGGAAGACATTTTCTGGAGGCGGCGTGATTTTTCTTGGAGGTTCAAAGTTTGAATTTAAAAAAAAAATTTGGAAGACATTTTTGGAGGCGACGTGATTTTTCTTTGAGGTATGTACGTGTTTTGTGTTGAAATAAATCTTTTGAGCTTTTTTGTTCAAAAATTTTTCTTTACATTTTAAGATTTAAAGAATTTTTTTGGAAGACATTTCTTGGAGGCGGTGTGATTTTTCTTAGAGATATGTACGTGTTTTGGATTGGATTACGTATTTTTTAGAAAAGATTTTTTTTAATTAAATCTTTTGTGATATTGTTTGTAATTGAGTTATTGTCTAATTTTTTAAAGGAAATTTTTTAAACCTCATACCCTATTATCATGGGAAATCGAAGAACTTGTGTGAGAAAATATGATCGAAAAAGAAAGCCAGAGGAACGTAGAGAAGAGACGAGACAATATCGCAAAAGAAAGTTAGAGGCTCTCTCAAATATTGAAGAGGAAAATCAACCTCAAGCAGAAATTGAAGCAGGTATGTAAATGTAAATATTACATGCTCTATTGATATATATTTAAAATTTCCCTAATGTAAAATGTAATGCTTAATTTTTATTTGATAAACTAGTTTGAAAAATATTTTGTTTGATGTACACAGACAGAGATATTCCTCAAAATATTGAAGAAGAAAATCAACCTCAAGCAGAAATTGAAGCAGGTATGTAGATGTAAATATTATGATCTATTGATATATTTTTAAAGTTTTCCCAATGTACAATGTGAAGCTTAATTTTTATTTGATGAACTAGTTTGAAAAATATTTTGTTTAATGTAAACAGACAGAGACACTCCTCAAAATATTGAAGAAGAAAATCAACCTCAAGAAGAAATTGAATCGGGTATGTAAATGTAGATATTATGATCTATTGATATATTTAAAATTTTCCTAATATTTATTGACATATTTATTAATTTAGTTATTTATTGAATATGTACTATTTTTTCGAATATGTACGGATGAAATCACTATCGATAATGAGATGTTAGAAAATGTCGACACTCGCACATATGGAGATAAAAAACCTGACTATTTTATACGATATCGTGTCGAGAAAATTTTGGATATGTTTTTCAAAACTGAGGTGACAGTTCAAGCTCAAATGTTGAAATGTCTCTTATCATCAAGGAAATTAAAAGAATCGACGACACTATTGGGTATTCGAAAATCAACCAAAGATAAAAAAATGAAAGAAGAGGTTATAAAAAATATGAGTAGTGCTATAGAGTCAATTAGGAGATCTAGAGATAAAAATGTTTCAAATATACGTAGAGGACTACAAATGGCAATGGTTTCACCAAGTACTCAAGAGAATCGTTTGAATCTAGCATCTATGGCACGAGCACTGGGAACCTCGCGAAAAACTCTGCACAAACATCGAAAATTTTGACTGCAAATAGACGTAAATGATGAACTCGCTTGTTGGAGAGCTATTTGTAGGCAACCATACAAAGATAGACTTGGAGAAGATGTTAAAAAAACAATATATGAATATTGGAAGAACAATTCGTGTGTTTCACCCACTGCAAGACATGTGATGCGAAGAAGAATAGCGCGAAATCAATACGAAGAACATGAAAAACATCTCTTGGAAACCACTCAAATAGAGTTATTCAACAAGTTCAAAGAAGAGAATCGTCAAATTCAAGTTTCACTCAGTGCTTTTGTTCAACAAAAACCATGGTATGTAAAACCTATCACCGTACGCGACACTTGTTGTTGCCCTTATCATGTGGAATTTGAGTTATATTATGACACATTCCTTGATTTCGGTAGAACATTATGGAATGATTCACCTCCTCCTTCCACTATCCGTGAATTCATATCTCAAATTCTATGTGAAAGAGAAAGCGATGAACTATTTTACAAAAATAAATGTGTTGGTGGTAAAAAAATGCGATGATTGTGGAAATTTGACTAAATTTCAAAAAAAATATCGTATTGATATAAATGATCAATCATTTTCCAACATGAAAGTGAAATGGAAGAGATACGAATATACCAGTACATCGATTCAAAGTGCAGATAGTGTTAAAAGAATCGAATTACGAGAAGACGAAAATTTTCTAATAGACTTTTTGAGAAAGTTTGAAGCAGAAATTTACAAATACACCATGCATTCCCATAAAGCTCGATGGCAAGACTTGCAATTCAAAAAATCTCGTGAAGTTTTTCCACCAGGAACCATTTTGTCAGTGATTGATTTTGCAGAAAACTACACATTTTCTCCACAAAAAGAAATTCAGAGTGAATACTATCACTCTGACCAAGTCTCCATGCTCGTTCATATTCTATATAGACATGCTGAACAAAATGTCGATCATATAGAAAGCATGAGTGAAAATCGAGATATCATTAAAGAATATCATTTTTATATCAGTGACGATCGTACGCATGATACATGTTTTGTACAACATTGCTTTGGAAAAATTTATGATTCATTGAAAAATCGTGGAATAACATTCAATGAACATTGGATATGGTCAGACAGATGTGCAGGTCAATTCAAATTTGCACGATCATTTTTTTGGTTGTGTCGTCTTCATAAGAAAACCTCCATTAAACATTGTTGGAATTTCTTTGAGACTGGCCATGGAAAAGGAGAACATGACGGTGCAGGAGCATGCATAAAACGAGTACTTCGAAGATATCAAATGAATCACTTTGCACGCTGACTTGCGAACGCTGAAGAAGTTGTTCAATGGTGCAAAAATGCTCTAAGCCATGAGATTAACCCATCACGAGAAGTGCAAAGGTACATTCAATTTAATTTATATTGGTAATCTAATTTTAAACATTGTACATTTATCATGCGATGATTATTTTTAATTGTATTTTGATATCATATTTACAAATTCTTTCTAATTTTCCATATAAAGGTTTTTCTGGCATATTGGAATCGGAGACGTAAATAGATCAATTGGAAATGAAGTTGGAACAATAAAAGGGACTCGAAAATTGCATTCAATTCAAACAGAATTGTCCACAAATGTGTTTGCATTGGATAAAAGAAAATATTCTTGTTTTTGTGATGTTTGCATAGACAACACAAAATCCAATGACATCTGTGAAAACAAAATGTATGTGAACGATTGGAAACATACAGAGCTAAATACAAAGGAAAAAATGTCTGTTGCAATGATTGAAGAAATGGAATCAGAGGAAACTACAATATCATCCGATGGTGATCGAGTTTCTGATCTTGTTAGAGAAGGTAACAATTGAATTACTTTTTAATGATTTAAAGATTTACAAATTTAAATTTAAATATGCATAATTAAATGTAAAATTTATTTTATTGTGCAGGAGATGTTTTTGCTGTAATTGCACCTATTGACAACGATGAAAATGTGAAGTATTATTTGATGCGTTGCACTGAACAAAAAATGAAATTATTACAAGACTATAATGATCACGGATTTCGGTATGACAAAGGGTCTATTATACTGAAAGGTTATTTTTTCAAACAAACTCGTCAAAGTGGAGACTTTGTTTACTTCGAAGACTATGAACCTGATTCCATAAGTTGTCAATATAGTCACTTGGTGTGTGCAGCACGCATAAAGTTGATAGAAGTTGAATCAAAGAAAAAATCAAAAATTAAGAAATGGAAAATGTCAAAATCCGATCATGAACGGATTATTGAGGATGGAATTCCATTAGAATTTTTTTGAGTGAAGTGTCGGGACAACAATTTATTATCTTTTAAACCTTTCAATACTCAACTAAAAATTGAACTGCTTATGTTATTTGTGGTTTGCAAATGTTACAAATTGTTTGGGTACAAGCACGTGCTCTAGTTTCCACTGAAAATAGTTTTTCTATACATGTGCATTGATTAAAAATGTTAAATATGTATTGGATATATATATTCTAGAATGAAATTAATTGTTCTTGTATATTAATTGTTTTTTGTATATGTTCTCCGACCATATGGTACAAACTATTTCACTTTATTTTGTAAAGTCAGATTCGGTCCCCATATGGCCTAGCCTCCAAGGGACGAGATAACAAGTGGTTGTCCCCACTTGCCCGAATCTCGGCTTTTAAGTACAATTTTACTGTTTATGTCGAGCATCTTACATGATGTCTTAGCCAAAGATAGATTCTCTTTGTTTCAAGTTTCTAGTAAAAGTTGTCACTGAATGCCCCGCTCGAACTCTTGTAGTAAACACCATACCTCATCTCTCTTGCTCTCCAATATTCTTAGGTTTAATTATTATAACACAAAAATCGTTCTAGACATTATCAATAATTTTTTGCGCTTAAAGTAAAATCAATGAACATTATTAATCCAATGTCTTTACAAGTAATGTACCATCATACATGCAATTATATCAAATTATAAATCAACATATACAATGAAATCAATGGGGATTGTCTTGTTGCAAGTAACATAATTTCAATTTACCATATGTGAAAATGTAGGTTGAAACCATCCAAAACTTTAAGTTGTAAATTGAAACCATCCAAAACTTTAAGTTGTAAATTGAAACCATCCAAAACTTTAAGTCTTAAAACCCTTTCGATTATATATTGTGCATCATTAAAACATTTAACATTTAAAGTTTCATTAAATATCACATGCAAAATGTAGATTGAAACCATCAAAAACTGGAGTTTTAAAAACTTCACATGCCACATGCCAATTATAATTCAACAATCCAACAAAAACATTTAACAAATTAAATATCACACGCCACACTAAGACGACCACACTAAGAGGATTGGTGCACTTCGTTTGGAAGGAGTCAATATATGTCGTATTAGAGCGATTAGACAGAATTCGAAAAGGAAAGAGCTTGAACCAATTCAAACAGACCCAGGATCGAATTGTTCTATGGAGCTTCATGAGAAGAGATATGTGAAAAGCATTGTTAAGCCATGCCAATTATAATTCAACAATGCAACAAAAACATTTAACAAATTAAATATCACACGCCAAAGTCGTTTCAAGTTTTTGGTAAAAGTTGTCGGCGAATGACCTACTAGAATATTATAAATACTCATTTTAATGGGGGCTGGAGAATTCACGTCTTTGCAAATTCCATCATTCCATCATTCAAACACAAAAGTTGAATTAACAGTTGCATGGGCTCTTTTGTTTTTTGTAGCGTCCTCGAATATCTCCTATATGCACATCCATATTTAATGTCATCATTATAGGGCGTTGGTGGTACCACCCACATCCCTCACCACATGTCATCATGGTCTTACCGTGTGGCCCGCACGGTCTCCTACCACCTCACTCCTTTCTCTGTACACTTGGCACCCCAATCAGAGAATACTTTGTTAATGTTAATCATGCTTCAACACTCTCACTAATTCCAAAGCTAAAATAGGCATATATTCATTCTTGAAATAAGTTAATTTCTGATTATGTTTTAATTAAATATAATTAATTAAATTTTAGTATTATAAATAATAATTAATTAGTAATTATATTACTAATAATTAAATATTTATTTTATTATTAAAAAACTAAGGAGAAGGGAAGGTAGCAGGGGAGCGGAGTAGCTCAAATTGTGATAAGTACAAGAGAAAAATCAAAATAGGGGGTTTATGGACACATTGAAGAATGTCGTAGATTCATTGAAAAATATGTGAGCACTAAGAAGTTTTATTGGTGCAGAGAAACAATTGGAATTACTTCCATGGATTGTTGATCATGTACTCTTATAACCTCCTATATGAAAAGAAAACAAGAAGTGGGAAACTTTTGGCTATGTCGTATACTATTTGCATGATTAGCCTTATTTACACCCCAATTCCTAAGAGGGGGGTTTCCCTACCCCATATAATTAGTGGTGTGGGGGGTACAAGGGGTGACGACACGAAATCATTGAGAGATATAGAAAAAGCATTCTGGTTTTCCTAGTTTTGGGTATCTAGGGTAAAATCTTTGTGCAAATAGTGTTTTTGCTATTGATTTTTTTATGTTTTATATTGAGAATCTATTTGTATGATTTATCTAATAAGGGTTAAAACCTACATTATCAAGTGTTTTCATGCATCAACAAACAAATAAAAGAGAGGAAAAAAATATTTATTTTTAAGTAGATAAACATGATATGCATGTAGGAAGATAATATTAATGATAGGATAAATGAAAATAATATCGGTAACCTATCCACATAGATAAATGGATTATAATAATTTTTTTTATTTTATAGTTTGTTATGGAAAACTACAATTTTCAAAACTTTAATAATCAATTGGGAACTATCAACAAGAAACATGGATGAAAACAGTGGATCTTTATTCAAGTAGGTAGGTGGCAATAGTAATCACAACCTATTGACTGATAAACAATGTACAAATAAATAAACCATATCAATCTACCACCTAAGTGGGAATAATCTTTAAGAACATGTGTTTTCTCCTTGGAGGTCACAAGTTAAATTTTAGAGTGGGGTAGGGTATTTAAATGTAACAATATATTATTTGTAGTTATTAATGTGGAACTAGCAAGGTACCGACACTCTAATTCTTACTTACATGCTATAGATAAAGGGATGAATTACATTTCTTCAAAATACCCTGATACCCCCTAAATAAAACATGTCCATGAATTAATAGTACATATTAGTTGATCTATAAAAAAATTCAAATCCATGAAGTCATAAGCTACATCAACACAACCATACCTCCTAAACCATGATTGCTTCATAAACCATTTAACCTTGCCATCAATTACAAATTCATATAGAATATATTATAGGTTGCATAAAAGACATTCAAAACACATTTGATCTTCTATTGGAAATTGTCCTTTTATAAAAAAAAAAAAAAAAATCAAGAATTCCAACAAAATGTAACACAATAGTATTATAATTGTTTCATAGAGGATACAAAATTATTAAATATTTTATAGCAAATAGTATCATAGCATTCCTAAAAAATATCCTAAATATTAAATATTTTCTAGCAAATAATATCATATCATTTCTCAAAAATGTCTTTAATCAGTGCAAAAGTCCCAAAGCTATATCATTCATAATAATTGAAATTTCCAACTACAAACTCAAATTCAAATATTTGAAAACAAATTACAAACACTTAATCATTAAAGCATACCTTCACTTATGTATTAAAGCATACCTTCACCATGAATGAAAATGCCAGATGTTTGAAAGATTTCCAAATTTCTGATGCTTCAATTAATTTCGATCCAGAAAATGTTTTTATAATCAAAACTTTAGATAAAAATATTAAGCTCACTTTGACTATAAAAAATTTGAAATTTTTTATATTTTGAAATTTTCTAAATTTTTTTTTAGAGTTTTTTGGAATTTTTTATTATTTTTGGATTTTGAAATTTTTTATTTTTTTATTTTTTTATTTTTTATTATTTTTAAGGCAAATTAAAATTCTAAATCTAAGTTAAAACACAACTAGAATTTAAAATCTAAGTTAAAATCAAATTAAAACAAAACTAAGTTAAAACTAAACTAAGCCCAAAAGTTAGAAATTAAAAAACTAAATCTGAAACACAAATTTAAAAAATTAAACTAAGTTACAATTAAAATAAATCTAAATCTAAAACCAAAAAAGAAATCTAAAACGAAATTACAACTATGCCAAAACTAACACTAAAACACAATTAAAATTTACGTTAAGAATGAACTAAGACTATAATTAAAAAATGAAAACAATCGAATTAGAACTAAACTAAAATAAAAATAAAAATGAAAACCCCAAATCCTAACGCTAAAGCTATATTAGAATGAAATCGAAAACCTCAGCACAAAGATAAAATCGACTAGACTATGACTAACGCTATCACTATTAAATCAAAATCGAAATTCTAACACAATGGAAGCAGATTCACGAAATAAACCTAAGCTAACAAAATCAACGGAAAACAAAAATCGGGCCTGTGGTTTGAATTTGGTTTTTTTTTTTTTAATCAGATGCGTTTGCTTGTCGTATGGTTTGTTTTGCAGGTCAGGTTGAATCGACGTGAAGAAATGTTGCGTTTTATCACGCTGTGCATACGCTTTTATTTGTTGTCGTTTGTTTGATTTGTGTGTGCAGGTAAGGATCGATGGGAAGAGATGCTTGGACGGCGTGAAGAATTAAAGACTGGACAGCAGCGAGGGTCAAACGACGCAGGATGGATGGTGGAGACAGAGGATAGACGGACGAGGGCTGGACGGGATCAGGGTTGCAGAGATGCTTTGACAGCACAATGGGAAAGAAGACCGCGCAGGAGGGTGAAGTCGATGGTTGAGATCGATGAGCAGATAGAAGGATCGGACGGACGTATTTGAAAAAGAGCACAGGCTTCAGATAATATGTGCGTTTTGCGTGTGCAGGTCAGTTTGAAAACGATGGCGTGAAGGATTGAAGACTGGACGGCATCAACAAAGACAGGATCAACGTAAAGAATTTTACATTCGTTTTGTTGCTTGCTGCAAGTCGATGGAGAACGCAGGTAGGGAAAATGGAGATCGATGGGCAGAGAAATGCAGGGCAGATCGAAAAGGCATTTGAATCTAGTGCACACAAATTCGCCCTGCAAACCTTTATAATTCTTCTCAATTAAACTCAGATTTTTATGCTTCCGGATCCTGCCCACAGTGGTAGATTTTTATGCTTCCGGATCATATTCATTATCCTCACCTAAAACTAACTATACCTTGAATAATAGATCATTACATTCTGGGTTGGTGACTGTCTACAGTCTTTTTTTGAAAACTGACTGATTATGATTTTGTATATGTTTCGGACAGAACAGTAGTTTTTTATACTACAGACATTTGTAACAGGTAGCTGATCATTAATATGAATAGTTACGAACTTTTTCACTGTGAAAAAAATAGATCATTACACATTTTATGAACCTCCATATGACATAATTATTATGACATAACATTCATTACATTCTGGGTTGGTGACTGTCTACAGTCTTTTTTTGAAAACTGACTGATTATGATTTTGTATATGTTTCGGACAGAACAGTGGTTTTTTATACTACAGACATTTGTAACAGGTAGTTTCTAACTGTGTATACTCCTTGGGCTTCTGAGATTTACGGAACATACCAGATCTTAACGATGGCGGACGATGGCAATCAGCTCGACCAGCACACAGCAGCAACTCACCAATCAGCTCGACCAGCAGCAACGCGGCAATCAGCAACAGACCAGCAGCAACGCGGCAATCAGCAACAGACCAGCAAAAACAGCGCGCCAACAATGAAAACAGTAACCTTAATGTTTTCGCGGGTGGTTTATATATAAAAACGAGTTCGGCGGGCAAGTTCGGCAGAACTCATGTAATCTCAACTTTAATAAGTTCGTAGGGCCTCTAATGAGTTTTTCAAACCTCTAGGCAAAATTATGTTGCTTCGCCCGAATCCTTTGTCTTAGTCAATCTAAACGGACTCAACAGTTCGGCGAACTATTTAATAAAGTTCGTAGAACTATTGCGAAAAAAAATTTTCGGCGCGGTCTCACGAAAGTGTAACCCGGGCTTACGTTTCGCCCTCAAGTCTTTCCCCACTTAATGTCTGACTTTGACTAAGTATTTTATGTATAAAAAGAAATTAAACTACATGGAAGCAAAAAGGTTTCTTAAAATTGTTTTTAACTCTAGCCAAAACCTATACCTTTGGCTTAAGCAAAATGCTCAATTTTGGCTAGGTTATAAATAGTTAGATGAAAAAAGTAAACTAGTGTATTATAATCTTTGGCTTAAGCAAAATGCTCAATTTTGGCTAGGTTATAAATAGTTAGATGAAAAAAGTAAACTAGTGTATTATAACTGGCTAGGTCATAAATAGTTAGATAAAAAAAATAAACTAGTGTATTATAACTGACTAATTAAACCCAATTTTGAAAATCAAAATTATCATTAAGAAGAAAATCAACGTTACTAAAATAATAACAATTTCTCATAATCTTTATAATAAAATAATTTCTTTTAGAATGTCTATCTTATATTCACATTCAACCTCATTTTCAAAATATGGTAATCCTAAATGCTTCTAACTTCTCTTAATACTTTTCTAGCCTAAAAATAAAATATTAAACAAGTCCTAATAATCTCTCACTTTTTTAAAATTTTATAACGTATATTTAAAATTTATTTCTCAAAAATATATAAATTCAAACTTAATCACATTTTTAATTCAAATTTTATTAAAAAAATTATTAGTTTATATATATATATATGTATCATCCTTTGGATTAATTTAAACAAGTGTTGCGTGCAAATGTTAGTGCCTGCCGTACACCCGTAATGTGTCCCAATCATAGAAGATGAGATTTAAAAGGTTGTTTGGACATAAGGATTGGTGGGCGGTAAAATAAATCATTATCATCAGATGTTGTAATGGCTATTGTAACCTTTCCATTGGAGTCTACAAAATGGAATTAGTATGGGTTTTTAAGTTAGACAATAGAAGTTGGATTGAATTTGTCATGTTTATTTATATGCACACAATTTGTTTTAAATTGTTTTTTTTTTACATAGTCCAATTGTTGAAAACAACTTCAATAGTATTCAAATCATCGGTTCTCAAAATATTTGGCAAAGGAATAATGGGAGTGAATTTCTGATTGATTAGAAATTATTAAATAATAGTCCAATGTTGAAAACACTTTCAATAATATTCAAATCATCAACCATCGATTTTCAAAAGATATGGCGAAGGAATAATGGGAGTGAATTATTCAAATCATCGGTTCTCAAAATAAAGATATGGCGAAGGAATAATGGGAGTGAATTTCTGATTAATTAGAAATTATTAAATTATTGTATTATATTAATAAATATATATACAATATAAAGTGTGTTTTTCATAAGGCCAAGCACAATATTTGGGTGTTTTGCAAGGAAAGATGAAGATTCATCCCAAAAAGTACAGTTGCCGTGTATACAACAAGTAAGCTTGATGCTGAGCTCTGATTTTTGAGCGTTGTGTTTTTATGAATTTTAATGAGTTGACGTGTTCTATAATTTTTAGAGGTGTGAGAACAATGATATGGCAAACGTTTGGGCACAATAGGAGATTCTACATAAAGCGGACGAGATTCGAGGGATACCCCACAGAAATCATGCGCTCAGTTTTCTGCCTTTCCCTGTTGGGGTGGGCACATACCGTTATCACACTTGGCTAGCATGGTGAATCTGTCCAATCGATCCATTATGTGGTAGAGTAGAAAAATGAGCAGACCTGATGCACCAATTGTTTGTCCCATGCTCCAGTCAACCCAACATGCGACGAGCATCTTATTCCATAGCTGAGAGAGTGCAGTGATAACGAGATTTAGGATCCTTATTCCATCACTGAGAGAGTGCTCTTAGTGAATTGATAATGAGATTTAGGATATTGGTTACGACGATGGCGCTTCGGTGTATAAGGAAGATAACAAGTGTGAATTTGGCCACAGTATGGTTACGACCATGGCACTATGGGTTTACTGTAGACAACAAATTTGAATCTGGTCATTTTTATTGCAATAAAAATAAAATCAAATAGAAGGGGCTCTCAAAGTATCAGAGGGTTACGACAATGAAGCTTTGGTGTTTAAGGCATATAACAACAAGTCTGAATCTGTCTACCATATTGTTAAGGCCATGGTGCTATGGGTTTAGTGTAGACAATAAATTCGAATCTGGTCATTTTTATTGCAATAAAAGTAAAATAAAATAAAAGGGGCTCTAAGAGTATCATATCGGTAGGCCACATTTTTTATCTGCATGGGAAGAATGCAAAGAACAATTCCTTGTACATTTCCATTTTCATTGGTTTGGCCAATGATGGCATCAATGCCAGTGCATTGTTTGAGTTGAATCTGCACGGGAGAAGGGAAAACACAAGGGAGAAGGGAAATTGAGATTATGTTAAGTTATTTATTATTTATTATTGAAATTTGGATTACCTCACTTGGAATTTATGATAACGACAAGAAAACAGTCAACCAACATATTTGATAATCGCACTTAATACATGATAGTTAAGTTAATACACGACCCGAGATGAATCAAATTTCTTCTTACATAACCTCATATATCCCTCGAATATCCCAGCAGTTTTCATGGGAGAAGAACCAAAGTACCTCTCACAAAACCTCAAATATCTCAGCTTACCCCATACGCCATGTACCTCAAATATCAAAGGGCTTGCCCCATACGTCTTGCAGGATGGTGTGCAATTATTTTTTTGGAAGAGGCATAGGTAGCTAAGGGTGTCAATTAGTTTTTTGGAAGAGGCACTCGTAGCTAAGACACTTTGTTGGTGAATAAACTCATATTGCAGCATAAAATGATTCAAGGAAAACAATGACAATGTTATTGTTGTCTCACAAGGCATGGAATGTGCTCTATCTTTTTCCATCATATTTGTTTGCACCTGTTATCACTCTAATAATTCTCCAAGTTGTGAGATTTTGATTTATAGTTTAAAGAATATTAGAGGTAACCACAAACCTACTTTTAAACTCTAGGATCTAGCCTTCCTAGGGTTCAGAGAGGGCTCTCTCTATAAGATTTAACTTTGTTTTAATGTTTGATTTTAGACTAGTTATAAGAACAATTTGGTTTTAAGATTTGATTTGGTTGGTGGGAAAAATCACTTAAAGAGATGGATAGCAATAGATCTGGTTTTCCATTGGGAAAAATGAGTCAATATGTCAAGTAGAAAGTTCAAGGTCAAGATCAAAAGAAAAATATTTTCAGGGCAAGATAGACAAGTCACTAAAGATCTTTGAAGGCTAATTGGTGAAGTGGATTAATTGAGATAAAGAGCAATTAAGGATTCTTTGATCCGGATAAAAAATGAGAAGACAGAGGTCTTTCGAAAGAAGGAGAAATTAAGGGTTCCCTACTCTGGAAATCAACAGAAAACATATAAATGATAAATAGTTAAAGACAGAGTGCTTTTAACAAATTCTGTAATAATATTCCTGATTTATCATTCAAATTTAGAAGACATATATGGATGCATGTAAAACACAATAAGATAAACAATGACAGTAGAAAGTACTTCACTTCAATGGCTCATCACATGAATCCTGAAATATGATGCTTTATGGTTTTGATCTAGTCTGCTACTTGAACTTGCTACAAGAAATCCTTGAGATACAACAAAAATGACTATAGAAATCTTCAACAATTTATTCCACAATAATACCTCAAAGTTTGAAGTATTTATACAAAAAATTTACAAAATATCTTAGAATACTCACAGGATTTTTCTAAGGAAAATAAAATATCTTTTATAAAAATATAGTGACAGGTGCTTAATAACTAGCAAGCTGTCCTATTTATCCAAATAAAATAGAAGTGTTGTTTTGGATTGGGTGCAGCTGGCTACCTTGTTGCCTCTAAAGCTGGCAGAAGATCTTTTAATATGTTTTGAAAATTCTATCTTCTTATCTGATACTCTTTCATCTGATACTCTTTATCTCCGATACTCTTTCATTTGCTTGAGAACTGTTTTAACTGTCTCACTGCTGTAAATTCTGTTTTTACTGTGTAAAAACAACAATATGTAATTTATCCTCTTTTACTGTAAAACTGTCTTTTACAGCAAATCTGTCAATTTCTGCCAAAATTCTTCATTGGGTAACTTGATATTGGTAAGTTTCCTGTAATTTTCATCAGCCTCTGTGTACCTAATAAATGTTGGTTTGATGACAAAGAGATGTTTTATTTCATGCTGCAAATAAAATAAGTCTTCAATTCTTTTGTGCAAGACTTTTCCTGTAGATACTCCTTGCCAATCTGCCTTATTTACCTATTCTTTGACAAAATCTATGATTTTCTCGTTGTAGTCCTCTTGCTTCCTTAGTTTGTTATTTAGAACAAGAATGTTTGGCAAGCCTTTTTGCCTCAATATATCGAACTTTAGCATAAATTTAGTTATTGCCAAATCCATGTTTTGGCACTTCTCTTCGAGCTGCTACATCAAATTTTTCTTTGTAATTACCTTTCTCACCTCAAGAGTTGTGTCAGTTCTATTAGTTATGCATATCTCATCCAATTCTTGTTTGTTCTTGGTGTTGAGAAACTTGATTATTTCTTGGGCCTCTTCAGGTTTGGCACCAAGTTCTTCCTTTGTCTTCACAATTTCCTCTTTGACTGCTTTAACCAAGTCTTTTTGTTCATAAATGACTTGAATGGAAGGCCAAGTATCATTGATTGACTCAATGATCTTGGACCACAACTGATTTTTTATGAAAGTCATTGGTTCCTTCAAAGTTAACTCTGCTTCAACTTTCTTCAACTGTTCAGTTGCCCTTTTGGCTTTTTGTTCCTCATTTTTAGCATTGATTTGGGCTAATTTCTTAGCATCTTCTAAGTTTTTAATTTGTTCTTTCAACCTGTTGATCTCATTACTCTGTATAGACATATCTTCCATAGCTTTTATGAGCTTGTTGGCTTCACCTGTCTCTTGTAATGCTGATGTAGATGATTATGTAGTAGAGGTAGTGGAAGATGTCACTGGCACAGTTGTTGCCAATGGGGCTTTTGGTGCTAATTCCTCTGCTACGGTTGATGGAACTGCTGTAGTTACCATAGGGATGACTGTGGGAGGAGCATTCTGGGTTTTTGTTGCTTCTTTCTTTTGGAAAAGCTTGTCCATTTATATCTCTTGCTTCTTTCTCTTGGAAAATTTTGTCCATTTCTATCTCCATTTCCTTAATATGTGTTGTCATTTGAAGAATGAGACTCATCATCTCATCTTTCTGATTCCCCCCCTGCAGAATCTCTTTAGTTTGTGGATGTTCCGTTGGAGGAAGCTCTAACTGTTTTCTAAGTGCTGCTATGTCAACATTTTTCTTCTTTATCATTTCTTCTACAACCTTTACATTTGCTGGGTCATACCCTACTTCAATTACCAATTCTTCTAAGGACTTGATTCTAGTGTCCTTGATAAGAGAAGAAGCTTTCTCAATCTTGATTTGATCTCTCAAATTGGTTATAGTGTTCTGAAGCTTCTGGGCACTCATTGCCTTGGTAGTCATAGTAGAATATAGCATTTCAGAGCTCTGCTTGTGAAACTCAACTTGATCTAAAGGATGAATGCTATCAACTGGTACTTCCAAGTCAACTTTCTTGTAGTCTGCTATTGTTGTAGGCTTAAGCATTGTTGGATGTAGTATTGTCATAAGAAAATTCCTGTTGGTGTAATCAAAGGTTGATAATAATCTGTTTTGACTTCTTGGAGTTTGCTTTAGATACTGTGAATAAATTTCATTCTTTAACTCTTCATTCTTGGCCTTGATTTCCTTGTATTTCTTTTTGATATCCAAACCTGTATTATCTGCTTGTTGAGATGAGGATGCCTCCATGTTTTGTTGTCTTTCAACCATTTGAGTGTCTGGAGTATCCTTTTCCTACTCATTCACAATAACTATAGCAACATTTGTGTTCTTCTCTGTGTTTTCTCCATCTAGCACCTCAATTGTTTCTTTTTCCTTGTTCACTGGATTGAGCTTAGGCTTCTTATTATATCTGAGTTTAAACGTAGTCTCTATTGTTGTTTCAGCAGTGTAGGTACCTTCTTCTCTGACCCTTTTAGTAACTTTATCTTCTTGATTTACAGTTTTCAAGGTGTGACTAGTATCACCCTATTTTATCAAGTCTTGACTATATTTTTCCACCATTCAATTGGATTAGCAACCGTTCAAATTCTCAAGCCTTTTATCATGGATATAAGGGGTCAATTTGCATTTTACCCCATTATTTTTATTTAGAATTCCCGAGGATCATAATTCCATAAGAAACTTTCAAATTTGTATTTCAGAACCGTTTTGTCGCTCAGACTGCATTCCCGTGATCATTACAAATGAATGTCCTACCTGTTCTTCAACTTGAATTGAGTCTTCTTTTTAGTAGCCAAGAAGTTGATAGAATCTGAATTTAGTATTTGCCTTATGTACTCTAAGGAAAAAACTCTCATTGGAAAGTATTTTGGTAGTTTATAGGGTAAAATATTTGACCCAAAAACTCTGATCTCTGTATGATTTTGGTAAAGGTAGAAATCTCCAGTTCTACTTTGTTCTGACCACTGTAACACTTTCTTTATTTCATAACTGACTCTTGGTTGTACACTATTTGTCAACATGTTTATCAATGGATGTGTTAGCACTCAATCTACCTTAGGCTGAAATAAGGTAAAACTCAAGGCTACATCAAACCACACTCAACCTCGTAGCTAGCCCTACGAGGACAGGAGAGGGCTCTCTCCGGGTCTATCTCGGCAAAAGGTCTTCAAAGGGGCTGAGATGACTTATAACGAATACTGATTTTAGGCTAGTAAAGAGATAGGAAAGTTTGATTTTGATTTTTGGGTTTTTGTTGGAGAAATGGGAAAAAACAATTTTGGGTTCGGGGATAAGGCCAGATTTTTGCAGAATTCGAGTTGGGGCGAGGTAGGCAATAGTCTTGATGCTTTTGATCAGGTGTATGGATGGATCAAAATGAAAAGGAGCTGAAGAGGGCAAGGGAGAACATGGATCCTCTCCAAACTAGCGAAAACATGTAAAACTAAACAAATTTAAAGGCAGAGCACTAGAAACAATGGATTCAGCCTCATTTACTCATTCATTTAGTTTCAGAAGCATAAGAAGGGAATGGAATACATTAAACATGAAAGAACTTACAATAAACTGAGAGAAAACACCATCAAGAACTGAAAGCCACAAGAATCCCAACAGGTGCTGCAAAACCTCTGATCTTTCCTTAGCCAAAATGTGAAAAATATGTACAATAGTGTGCCAAACTTTTCCCAAGAGTCCAACCAGTCCAACCTTTGAAAATGATTGGGAAAATACATCATATAGACCATCCTAACCACTTACCATGCCTCTAGGGGTCGAATTCCTCCTTCTAGGAGCAGTTTCAACCAATTCTAAACAAGGAGCTAAAAACTAGGCAGCCAAACAAGTTGCCTCTAAAAGGAAGGAAACTGATTCATTCACTTGATTTTCACTTTTTTGTGAGTGAATCATCTAGAATAGGTAAAAGTGAGTCAAAATTACATTACAACCACAAAATTATATCAAGATAACTCAAAAATTACATCCACAATCAAAACTGGTCCAACTGGCCGAAATTCTGAGCTGGAAGATGAAAAATTAGCCAAAAATCTCTATGCGTCGCGCGCCTTTCAGCCTGCTTTTGGGGCACTTCCCGGCATCAAAATCAAGCTCATGATAGCTTGTTGGAAATCCCTGGATGTCTTCTATCCAACCCAAGTGGAATTTCCCAATTTGGAGCTCATTTTCCCCTCCAAAACTTCATTCTCCCACAAGTACTTCCTGCTGGTGCAAAAGGTGGAAGAAAGGTGATTTTCATGGTGTTTTTGACCCTTTTGATCATCCAGAACTTGGTGAAATACTTTGGCCATACTGGAGCATGCATAAATTACCATGAAAAATCCAAAAATATAAAGTTTTCCTCCAGCAAGTGTCCCAATCATAAGCGCGCGCGTCGACGCGCTACGCGTTGGGCTGAAAAACCTGTTTTGAGACCAAAATTCCAAAATGACAAACACTTCTTCAAATTTTCTCAAATTCGGAGCGAAGAGCCTCCATCATGTATCATGCCCAGCCAACGAAGCCTCGTTCAAAATCCGGAGTGGATCAGGCCTCTTCCGCCGTTTTAGTGCTCTGCTCAACCTCCTCTTCAGAATCTTCATTTTTGCTTTGCAGACGTGCATGCGGGCCCAATAATGACCTTTCATGTGACGGAGCATGTCTTTGTCTCTATTGGCCTTTGCCAACAACTTCTCCAGATGAATGTTAACATGCGTGAGGCAAGTATCTCGATCAGCCGGTGTCATGTCACCAGGTCTCTTCCGGGCCAATTGTCGATCTTCCCAGATTCGCCGCAGCTCTAAAAGTGTGTGCTGATCCTCTAGCTGTTTGTTACGCTGCTCCAGATAGTTTATCACCCACTGAGCTCTCTGTAATTTCTCTTTCAGCGTGTCATTCTCGGCCTTTTTCTCCTGGATGATCTCTTTTAGCTTCGAGCTAGGAGAGCTCGCATCAACATCGATGAATGTGAAATCAGTGTCTCGACCGCCTGATGGGCCCTCATCGTGCATAGGCCTCTTGCCTCTATCATGAATCTGTACCTGTGCTGATGAAGAAGGCGAGACCCCTTCCACCCTTGGTGGAGATAATACTCGCGCTGCTGATGAAGTCAACGAGACCCCTTCCACCCCGGGTGGAGATAGTACTCGTCGTGTAGCTGCAAATAAGGCCCTGTGGCCTCGCTGGTATGCCACATACAATGGAGCACTGATATGCTCGGTCTCAGGAATGTCAGGCTGGTGTGAAGGCTCTCCCTCATCATGAACTACCTTGGGAGGTGGCTGTGGCGCTGTGAAGAAGTCACGGGAGATGAAATCCTCCCAAGTAATGCCCTGCTGTGTTAACTGATGTATCACCATGATTTTGATCAGCGCGTAATGATATATACTTCTATGCTGCTGTGCTGGGCTATTCTTCTGTACAAAATTTTTCATCCTCTCTATGTTGCGATACATGAAGTATGGAATGCTCATCATATGTACCCTCGTGAAATGCATCAACAAACGGACATGGTACGCATAGAGACGCGAGAATCTGCCCTCGCAACTGAAATATCGAATGATGAGTTTCATCAATGGTGCAAACTCATCCTTCAGAAATCTGAAAGGAAATACCCTGCTTAGCTGCCTCATAAACCCAGGTTTGATGTATGGGTCATAGTAGGATCTCTCTAGCTGCTGTCGTTTGTTCCATTCCTCTCCTATGTTTGGTATTCCGGTGGCCTGAGCAATGGCCTTTGGTGACAGAACGAAATCTACTCCGGCAAGGTTTACACGGCCATCATGTAAATTTAGAACAAATAGACGAGCTAGCTCATGATGATGCTGGGTTTGTGAAATCATCTCACAATATTGGAAACATGACTGATGCTGAAAACAATCCATTGCAAGCGGGCAAGCCTGCAATTGAGCCAAAGAAGTAGGCTCCTCCCTGACATGCCTACCACTTTTGCCACTTTTGTGAGACCTCCGTGGCACATTGACCTCTGCTGAGGAATCACTGTCATACTCCTGCTCATAAACTGAATCCGTCTCTGACATGGCGCTGAAATCAAGATGTTTGCAAAATATATGCTGATATAGGTATAGTGAAGACAAAAGTTCAGTGTATGCTTTACTCCCCAAATGTGTCACATGTGTATCAAAGTATCATAGGAAAGCCACAATGAGAATAGTTTTGTCAAATGAGTTTGCATGAAAAACAGTCACTGCTTTGATTATGAGGGGATTTGACAAGTGAGTAGAAGAGAGTATAATGTGGGGAAAACAACTGTTAGGAACAAAATGACAATATCCCTTGCAGTGTTTTACAATGTCAATGGAGGATGTGGACAAGTGAAAATGAGACTATGTCATAACATGAATGATGAGCAGTGTTAAAATGACAATGGCAATAATAATGACAGCAGTGATGTAATGGCAAAGAGAGGGCGTGGAAGTGGAGACACCACTGACAATAGATGACACAGGCATATATATCAACAGAATAAGCTTGGAAACCCCCACACAGTCACTATCATTTGCTTCAAAACCCTAAGAAGTGAATTTGGAAATAAACATAGGGTTTACATTTCTCCACATTAAACACTTGTTTCTCCACTTTCAAAACACCATAATCATGTCCAAAATTCACTGAGAAAATGTAAAGAACCTACTTGCAAGCAGTTTGAGGCAATTTGGTATGAATCTGGGCGAAGGAGAAAAAATTTCCGGCCCTGATATTCTATGCGTCGTGCGCTTTCCCAGTGCGCCGCACGCAACATGTGCGTCGCGCGCGTGCAAATTTGGACGGGCCTGTGAAGCCCAGTGCATCGTGCGCCTCTTGTGCGTCGCGCGCCTCCTCTGTGCGCCGCGCGCAATTCCACCTTGAGTCCACTGCTTGGAAAACAAGTTTTTCGCCCTTTCAACTCACCAATTCGAACTTTTCCTTGGGAATTTTTGAAAATGACTTGTCCTCCATGCTTTATATGGGTTGAAAAATATCTCATAAAAATCAACTTTGATTTAAATTTGCTCCATAACCCACTTTGTAATGTTGGCACTTTATCACTTAATACAATGCTGTCTTTTGGCTTTTCATTATTTTTTCTGAGTCTTGGACTGATGAAATGTCTTGATTCTTGCAGGGATTTTGGCATTTTGGCTTTGGCAAAGACCAGAGGCTGCTTTTGAACTTCTTATGGCGGAACAAATACATAATTATTACAAAAAATAAATTTGACAGTTTCTAGTTCAAAACAGAGTTTTGACCTAGAAATGTCTTCAAATGTTTTTGAGAATAAAAATATGAAATGGGAACCTTTTCCAAACCAAACTCATGGCCTGCGGGCTTTTATCACATGTATCAAAAGACTGAAAACACTAGAATCTAGGACAAATGACTCTTGTTGATGAAAATAATCATTTATGACCATGAATGAAGTGACCTGAATTTCAGTGATTTTTGAGGAATTTTAATTAGCCCTGCAGGTACAAGCATGAGAAAGCACAAGACGACCAGACCCTCTCTTCAGTTAATGGCATGCCCCTAGCGAAATGCAATGAAGTGGAATGAGCGAGACACCTAAAAATGATATGCAAAAAGCGAAATGATCTCTGACGGAGGGCTGTAAGGACCGACTCTAACATTGGCTCCAATGGGGATGGTGGCTCCAAGGAGATGCCAAGAACGTCAGATCTCTGGAAGAGCTAGGCAGTGCCTTCATCCATTGGGTGATGGAGTCATTATTTCAACAGATAACACAAAACCTTGGACACATTTATTGACTGAAAACTTTGACTGAAAACTGAGCAAAACTGACTCGACTTTAAAATTGAAAAGACTAATAAAACTGACTTGAAAAACTTCAAACCAACTAACCTCCTTCTCCAGAATTATAGCCTTCGCTTCAGGCCCCAGACTGAAGAAAAGAGATTAGTCCACACTTGCGATGAAACAAAAGTAAAACGATATATACAATGATGATGAAATCAGCAGAAAATACTCAGAAGTGGTATCGCTTGAGCAGCCGACCATTGATCGGCCCTCCAGGACAATCATCCCCGTTCATTTCCTTGAGAAGAAAGGCGTTTTGACCACGATACACTGCAATCTTAAAAGGACCCTTCCATAGGTTTTCAAATTTTCCGTGCTTTCCCTTATCTTCATTTCGAGCATCCCACTTCAAAACCACCTCATCCAGCTGAAACTTATCTGCTTTTTCCTTTCTGTCGTAGATCTTCTTTATGCGCTCCTGCAACTTGAATGTATTTTGAAAGACCTCCTCCCGTGTCTGCTGTAAATGAATCATCTGATTTATCCTTCGCTGCATAGGATCTTCCTCACTACCGGCTTCCTGAAGCAATTTGACTACCGGGACAGCAAGGGAAGTGGGAAAAACTGTGTCTACCCCATACACCAACTCGAAAGGAGACATGCCAATAGATTTTTTCTGACTTACCCTATCAGCCCAAAGTGCATTCACTAATTTCTTGTGCCAACCCTTTTTATTGATTTCCAGCAATTTCTTAATGATATTTACCAAAGACTTATTTGAAGATTCCGCCAAGCCATTTCCTTGAGGATGGTAGGCAGTCGAATGTCCCAAGCTGATGTTGTACTTATAGCAAAATTCAACCATCCTCTTTGACTTGAAGGCCGCTGCATTATCTGTGATTATCTTACTAGGACACCCAAAACGTGACAAAATATTGTTTTCAAGAAAAGAGATAATTACCGCATCCGTGGCTTGTCGAGTGGGAATGGCCTCGATCCACTTCGTGAAGTAATCCGTTGCTGTCAATATCCATCTATGCTGCCTGGATGATGCTGGATGGATTTCCCCAATGAAATCCAACCCCCACTGCTGAAATGGTGCACTGACTTCAATTGGTTTGAGAGGCAAAGGCTGTAGTTTCTGCTTCCCTTCGAAAATTTGACATTCGTGACAATTCTTAACAGCCTTATATACATCAGAAAATAAAGAAGGCCAATAGTAACTTGCCCTTAGAATCTTATTCACTGTGGTTTTCCAAAACAAATGGCCCCCGCAGTATCCTCTATGAAAGTCCTCCAAAACTCTTTTGGCTTCCTCCTCTACCAAACAATTCAATAACATTCCACCAGGGTCTTTCCAATATAATGCAGAATTCAATATGCAAAACTTTGCAGCCCTCAACTTCAAGGTTCTACTCTTATTTCTAGGCATGCTGGGTGGTGGAGACAAATTCTGAAGTACGTATAAAATGTCAGCATACCAAGGGGAAGAAACAAAAATATCAGATACCTGAAATGATGTACTCTCCTCATCTTCATCGGACATGGCAACGATCAAATTTATATCTAGAGCATGCAGATTTGTTTCAACCATGAGCTTGGCTAGTCCTTGTCCTTTGATCAGCTTGGTCGGTTTAATCTCCACATCATATTCTAACAACGCATCTATCCACTTACCCCGCCTTCCTTCTGGATCTGCCTGTACCAAAACATCTTTAACTGCTGCGTTAGGAACGTAGGCTATAATGTGGGAATACAGTATATATACACGGAAATATTTCAAGGCCTTTACAAGCGCAAGTGCTTGTTTCTCAATAATGTTGTATTTCAACGCTCCGTCCCTTATAATCCGACTGAAAAAGGCAATGGGCTTCTCAACTCCATCCCTTTTCTGCATTAAAACAGCTGCCAAAGTGTGCTCAGAAGCAAACGAAAACAAAATGAAGTCCTGTGTGTAGTCCGGGCTGATTAAAATAGGGGCTGAAGAAAGAGCTAACTTTACCAAATTGAATGATTTCACCGCCTCTTCTGTCCACTTTACCTGATTGTCCTTTTTTAGCATGTCCGTGATTTCCCTGAGATGCTCAGCAAGATTTGGAATGAAATGACACAGAAAATTCATTTTACCATTAAAGGACTGTATTTATTTCTTGTTCCGGGGCTGCTCAATTTGTTGGATGGCTTCAACACGTGCAGGGTCAACACGGATGCCATCTTTCGATATGATGTGGCCAAGGAGCTTGCCTTCATCCATGGCAAAAAGACTCTTTTTCGGATTCAGCGAAATGCCATATTTTCTGCACTTCTGGAAAACAACTTTTAAGTGATATAAATGTTCTTCATCAGAATTTGAAAACACAGTCAAATCATCAAGGTGAACAACCAAAAATACATCTTTCTCATTGGCGAAAGCCATGTCCATTGCACGCTGAAAAGTGGCACCTGCATTTTTCAAACCAAACGACATCTTTGCATAATGAAACGTTCCCCATGGAGTGGTGAACGCAGTTTTGTCACGATCGTCCTCATGCACTAAAATTTGATTATATCCTGAATAGCCGTCGAGTAGTGACATCCTTGATGCTCCAACTACTCGCTGCAATATATGGTCCATTTTTGGCAGCGGATAATTGTCCTTTAATGATACCTTATTCAAATTTCTGAAATCGATACATAAACGGATCTCACCTGTCTTCTTTCTCACGGGCACCAAATTTGATATCCAATCAGAAAATATGATAGGCACAATGATTCCTGACTTATACAACCTGTTTACCTCTTTTTCAATCGACGGTAGCAGCTTCGGATTGATTCTCCTCAACTTCTGACGGAAAGGCTTCTGATTTGGTTTAATAGGGATAGTATGCTGAATGATATTAGTGTCATATGTTTTTAAATCTGAGTAATCCCATGCAAAAGCATCAGCAAATGAAGACAACAATCTCACATACTCTGCTCTTACCTTTGGTGACAATGACTTGGATAACTTTACCATCTTGGGATTTTCAGCTGTCCCAATATTTACTTCTTCAACACCTTTTTCGGTCGGCCTCAATGTCGGTTTGCGGGCTACATCGTCTTGATCAAAGAGTTCCTCTAAAGGAATCAATCCTTTAGGAATGATGTTATCTTTAAGTTGCAGCACTTCCATTTGATTTATTTGTATATCATCATTACCATCATCATGTTCTGTATCTAAGGAGGTGTCTTTAAACTTACCCTTATTTTGCAGAAAATCACTAATCTCCTCGTCCTCCTGAAAAACTTGCCAACATCTCTGATTGTCCAGAACGGTGGGGCGGTGCTTCACATGGATCTCAAACTTGTTGTTGGAATTCATTGGGATTTTTAAATTACTTGCTGCCTTAGCAAGTCCATCAGCAACACCATTTTGCATGCGAGGCACACACGTCAAGGTATAATCTGAAAATAACTTCAAAATGTCTAAAACTGCATTACGGTAAGCCCTCATGCGAGGATGCTTGGCTTGAAACTCACCCTTTACCTGCTTTATCACCAACTCCGAATCACCATAGACTGCAATTATTTTCGCTTTCAGCTTTCTTAGAATCTTAAGGCCAGCAATCAGAGCCTCATACTCCGCCTCATTGTTAGAACAGTCAAATGCTAGTTTGTAGGAACATACTCTCACATTGCTTGGAACCTTATCCGGAGCGGAAAATGGACTGCGTATCCAAACACCAATTCCATCACCATCACTACCCACTGTGCCATCAAAATCCATGGTCAAAAGACCATCTTCATCCTCCTCTAAGTGCTGAAATTGCGCCAGCTCTGTTTTTCCTGTTTGCTGCCCATTGTCTTTAGCTGATTGCTCAACAGTAGCTTGCTTTTCTCGTCTTTCTTTATGCACAACTTTTCTAAAATTTTCAGTGATCTTTGGTATATCTTCTGCCTGAACTAACTGACTATCTATATCATTAAAACTATCAGCAAACAAAACAAACGACTCTAAGTCGGTATGTACATAATTTACAGGATGATTGATTGGTTTTTCCTTGCTTGTTATCATGTATTTCATCTTCTGCTCTCGATATAACTTTCTCATTTGACCAAAGACTGGAATTGTTGCATAGGAGAAATCTAACTGTAGTGTACCTTTCAACTTTGCCCCCCAAGATCTAGAAAGGAGCATCCCAAATCGAGGAGGAATGTCTGCCACAACCACGTCCATCAAGACATTCTTCGCGGGAATTTGATCTAAACTTACAACCAAATCTTTGATGAGTCTGATACATCTCATGCGGCTGGAATCAAATGAATACAAATCATGGTATTTCCTTGTAATATCTAAACCCAACTTTTCCATGATCGCCTTTGGCATAAGATTGTGCGAAGCACCAGAATCGAACATGGCATTGTGCAATACATATTCATGCAATCTCAAACTGATATAAAAGGGAGGAACATCACTGTCAGGGGACTCACCATCTAAATCAGGCCCAAATATCAATTCAGGCTGATCATCTTCAATATTTACCATGTCAAACATTGGATCAAAATTCAGAATTTTGGAGACTTGACCTCGATAGCTGCTGTTCTTCATAATTTCTGTCAAAGGAATAGATACCTTCAATTTGGAAATTTCATTTTCCAAACTAAAGGCTGAAACTCTTTCAACTTCTTTGACCGGAACTTCTTTCTTTTCAGCCTTATCCTTCATTATACTTGACTGATTGGCCTTTTCTGCTGATGATGATTTACTAGCTACGGGATCAACTGTCTCTTTTCCTTTCTTCTGTGGTATAGGTGAATCCATCTTAGGTGCTGAATCCTCTTTCCTCTTCTGAATTGGGTTTATAGGCACGTCTCTGTTTCTCAATGAGTATTGCTTCTGCTGAGCGGAAAAATAATTCATATACCCTCTTTGGTATTCATCTGATTCTTCCTCCAGAGTTGTATCATTTGCTAAAATGAAATCCTCATCTTTCTATGCAGCTGAACTTTCTCCATATTCTTCATCCTCAGTGATGTAAATGGGCAGATCGTCGGGAGTAAAGAAGTGGTTTTGCTCACCTACTACATCATCATCATCGTCTGAATCTTGACTCACAAAATTCTGCAAAAGAGGAGTTTTAATCTGCTGCTGGGCTGCCGGCTCTTGTGCTCTCTGTTCACGCTGCTTAATTCTGAACTGTGGCTGCTGCTGGCCACGGTAGTTGGGATTACGAATCTGCGTTTCTGGCTTATCAAGCGTCATTCTTTTGAACATTTTTTCCATCTCACGAAGCAAGTGCTGTTCTGATGCAGATGTGGAAGCTTCTTCTTTTATGGTCACTCTCTTTTCTTCTTTCAACCGGGCTCTCTTATCATTCAGATTCGCCTCAACACTAACAGCAATCTTCTGCATATCTTCCAAGGTAGGCGGATCTCTGTCTCGTAGTGAATAAGCCATCTCCGGATCAAAACCGTCTGGGAATTTAAGGAGAGCTGACTTTCTAGACGGTCTTAAGTCATCTGGGATTGCATTATAAACTGTATTGAATCTGATAATATAATCCTGAACGGACTCACCAGGATTACGCTTGATGCTGGTATACTCAGAAGTAATATGCAGTGGATATTTTTTCATCTCCCATCGATCTAAAAATTGTGTCTGAAGCTCTTGTAATGTATTGATACTTGCGGGCTGTAGAGCTCTGAACCATTTACGAACCTCACCTCCAAAAGTCTGGGCGAACAACCTCATGGACACATTCTCTTCATCTATTTCATGCAGGTCCAAGAAATCTGTCATTCTAACAATATGCTGCTGAGCGGACACACTCTGCGGAGTGCCATCAAATATTGGAATCTTACTCTGATAATCAGCGGGCATAGGATCCAAATTTGCAGGTAAAACAAGAGGTGCGAATCTAGAAGCCATGGCTCTTGGCGGATTTATAATCTACTATCTTGGAGAAACAGGTGGAATGGGAGTAGTAGATGAACGAGGTGTATGCGGTGGAGATGGAGGAGGAAATACTGCTGATTGATGATCAGAGATCTCAGGCTGTACGGGAATGGTAGGGATAAAGGGAGGTTCAGTGGGAATTCGTGAACCGGATGCAATTTCAGATGGCCCAAGAGTTTGTGAAGCAGATTCAATGAATTCGGGAATGTTGGTTGCCACAATGGAGTTTTGAAGATTCAGAATATAATTATCGATAGATCTATTTGCTTGCTCAACTTCTAGATACTTGATGAACTCAGGATTGATGACGGTAGAACCAGTGGCACTTTCGGATTTGGTTTCAAACAATGATAACTCAAACTGATCGTCAAACTCAATATCTTCAATGTATTAAAAAACAGTGGGGTATGAGTGAGATTTGACCAAAGGAATAATGGGAGCTTCTCGACGGAAAATTCTTGGGATTAGGTTGGGGTTTTCATATACTGGAGGCGGATTTGGATCAGGATTTGATCTGGTATGCCTTTTTGAAGCCAATGTATTGATCTACTCAAGAAAAATTCAAGGGACACAATAGATTATTTTCAGCCTATCGACTTCTAGACTCAATCATCCAAAGGTCTAGAACGAATAAGTATACTGGGGTGATTTGCAAATCAAGTGTTGCATTCACAAGCTAACCGGAGATCGACTGAAGCAGCGTTTATCTACTTCCGCTTATGCATGGCAAAAGCGTTTCGAAAGCTACCTGGCGTGACTTCAGACTCCGTCTAAGACTCATGAAACAAACACATCAACAAGAAAACCATTGAGATTTTACTCCCCAGTATGGTCGCCACTATGTTAGCGCTCAAATCTACCTTAGGCTGAAATAAGGTAAAACTCAAGGCTACATCAAACCACGCTCAGCCTCATAGCTAGCCCTACGAGGACAGGAGAGGGCTCTCTCCGGGTCTATCTCGGCAAAAGGTCTTCAAAGGGGCTGAGATGACTTATAATGAATACTGATTTTAGGCTAGTAAAGAGATAGGAAAGTTTGATTTTGATTTTTTGGGTTTTTTGTTGAAAAAAATGGGAAAAACAATTTTGGGTCCGGGGATAAGGCCAGATCTTTGCAGAATTCGAGTTGGGGCGAGGTAGGCAGTAGTCTTGATGCTTTTGATCGGGTATATGGATGGATCAGAACGACAAGGAGCTGAAGAGGGCAAGGGAGAACATGGATCCTCTCCAAACAGGCGAAAACATGTAAAACTAAACAAATTTAAAGGCAGAGCACTGAAACAATGGATTCAACCTCATTTACTCATTCATTTAGTTTCAGAAGCATAATAAGGGAATGGCATACATTAAACATGAAAGAACTTACAATAAACTGAGAGAAAACACCATCAAGAACTGAAAGCCACAAGAATCCCAACAGGTGCTGCAAAACCTCTGATCTTTCCTTAGCCAAAATATGAAAAATATGTACAATAGTGTGCCAAACTTTTCCCAAGAGTCCCACCTGTCCAAACCTGATAGTGTCTCAGAAATTACATCATATAGAACATCCTAACCCCTTCCCATGCCTCTAGGGGTCTAATTCCTCCTTCTAGGAGCAGTTTCAACTAATTCTAAACAAGGAGCTAGAATCTAGGCAGCCAAACAACTTGCCTCTAAAAGGAAGGAAACTGATTCTTACACTTGATTTTTACTTTTTTAGGAGTGAATCATCTAGAATAGGTAAAAGTGAATCAAAGTTACATGCCAACCACAAAATTACATCAAGATAACTCAAAAATTACATCCACAATCAAAACTGGTCCAACTGGCCGAAATCCTGAGCTGGAAAATGAAAAATTGACCAATTTTCTCTATGCGTCGCACGCCTGAGCTCTATGCGTCGCGCGCCTTTCAGCCTGCTTTTGGGGCACTTCCTGACATCAAACTCAAGCTCATGATATCTTGTTGGAAATCCTTGGATGTCTGCTATCCAACCCAAGTGGAATTTTCCAATTTGGAGCTCATTTGCCCCTCCAAAACTTCATTCTCCCACAAGTACTTCCTGCTGGTGCAAAAGGTGGCAGAAAGGTGATTTTCATGGTGTTTTTGGCCCTTTTGATCATCCAGAACTTGATGAAATGCTTTGGCCATACTGGAGCATGCATAAATTTCCATGAAAAATCCAAAAATATAAAGTTTTCCTCCAGCAAGTGTCCCAATCATAAGCGAGCGCGTCGACGCGCTACTCGTATGGCTGAAAAATCTGTTTTGAGACCAAAATTTTTCAAAATGACAAAAATTTCTCCAAATTTGCTCAAATTCGGAGTGAAGACCCTCCATCATGTATCATGCCCAGCCAATGAAGCCTCGGCCAAAATCCAGAGTGGATCAGGCCTCTTCCGCCGTTTTAGTGCACTGCTCAACCTCCTCTTCAGAATTTTCATTTTTGCTTTGCAGACGTGCATGCGGGCCCAATAATGACCTTTCATGTGACGAAGCATGTCTTTGTCTCTATTGGCCTTTGCCAAAAACTTCTCCAGATGAATGTTAACATGCGTGAGGCAAGTATCTCGATCAGCCGGTGTCATATCACTAGGTCTCTTCCGGGCCAATTGTCGATCTTCACGGATTCGCCGCAGCTCTAAAAGTGTGTGTTGGTCCTCTAGCTGTTTGTTATGCTGCTCCAAGTAGTTTATCACCCACTGATCTCTCTGCAATTTCTCTTTCAGCGTGTCATTCTCGGCCTTTTTCTCCTAGATGATCTCTTTCAGCTTCGAGCTAGGAGAGCTCGCATCAACATCGATGAATGTGAAATCAGTGTCTCGACCGCCTGATGGGCCCTCATCGTGCATAGGCCTCTTGCCTCTGTCCTGAATCTGTACCTGTGCCAAAGAAGAAGGCGAGACCCCTTCCACCCCGGGTGGATATAGTACTCGCGGCCCCAGTCAGTGGAAGTCAACGAGACCCCTTCCACCCGGGTGGAGATAGTACTCGCGGCGCGTGGAAATAAACGAGACCCCTTCCACCCCGGGTGGATATAGTACTCGTCGTGTAGCTGCAAATAAGGCCATGTGGCCTCGCTGGTATGTCACATACACTGGAGCACTGATATGCTCGGTCTCAGGAATGTCAGGCTGGTGTGAAGGCTCTCCCTCATCCTGAACTACCTCGGGAGGCGGCTGTGGCGCTGCGAAGAAGTCACGGGAGATGAAATCCTCCCAAGTAATGCCCTGTTGTGTCAACTGATATACCACCATGATTTTGATTAGCGCGTAATGATATATACTGCTATGCTGCTGTGCTGGGGTCTTCTTTTGTACAAGAAATGTCATCCTCTCTATGTTGCGATACATGAAGTATGGAATGCTCATCATACGTATCCTCGTGAAATGCATCAACAAACGGACATGGTACGCATAGAGACGCGAGAATCTGCCCTCGCAACTAAAATATCGAATGATGAGTTTCATCAATGGTGCAAACTCATCCTTCAGAAATCTGAAAGGAAATACCCTGCTCAGCTGCCTCATAAACCCAGGTTTGATGTATGGCTCATAGTAGGATTTCTCTAGCTGCTGTCGTTTGTTCCATTCCTCTCCTATGTTTGGTATTCTGGTGGCCTGAGCAATGGTCTCTGGTGACAGAATGAAGTTAACTCCGGCAAGGTTTACACGGCCATCATGTAAATGTAGAACAAATAGACGAGCTAGCTCATGATGATGTTGGGTTTGTGAAATCATCTCACAGTACTGGAAACATGACTGATGCTGAAAACAATCCATTGCAAGCGGGCAAGCCTACAATTGAGCCAAAGAAGTAGGCTCCTCCCTGACATGCCTACCACTTTTGCCACTTTTGTGAGACCTCCGTGGCACATTAATCTCTGCTGTGGAATCACTGTCATACTCCTGCTCATAAACTGAATCCGTCTCTGACATGGCGCTGAAAACAAGATGTTTGCAAAATATATGCTGATATAGGTATAGTGAAGACAAGAGTTCAGTGTATGCTTTACTCCCAAATGTGTCACATGTGTATCAAAGTATTATAGGAAAGCCACAATGATAATGGTTCTATCAAATGAGTTTGCATGAAAAACAATCACTGCTTTGATTATAAGGGGATTTGACAAGTGAGTAGAAAAGAGTGTAATGTGGGGGAAATAACTATTAGGAACAAAAGTGACAATAGCTCTTGCAGTGTTTGACAATGTCAATGGAGGATGTGGACAAGTGAAAATGGGACTATGTCATAACATGAATGATAAACAGTGTGAAAATGACAATGGCAATAACAATGACAGCAGTGATGTAATGGCAAAGAGAGAGCGTGAGGCTAAGGTAAATAATGAGCAGGGACACCACTGACAGTAGATGGCATGAGCATATATATCAACAACACAAGCTTGGAAACCCCCACAAAATCACTAACATTTGTTTCAAAACCCTAGGGAGTGATTTAGAAATGAACATAGGGTTTATATCTCACCACACTAAACACTTGTTTTTTCATTTTCAAAACACCATAATCATGTCCAAAATTCACTAAGTAAGCGTGAAGAACCTACTTGCAAGCAAATCGAGGCAATTTGGCATGAATCTGGGCGAAGGAGCAAAAATTTTCGGCCCTGAAACTCTACGCGTCGCGCGCTTACCCAGTGCGCCGCGCGCGGTATGTGCGTCGCGCGTGTGCAAATTTGCACAGGCCTGTGATGCCCAGTGCGTTGCGCGCCTTGTGTGCGTCGCGCGCCTCCTGTGTGCGCCGCGCGCACTTCCACCTCAACTTCCACGGCTTGGAAAACAAGTTTTCGCCCTTCCAACTCACCAATTCGAACTTTGCCTTGGGAATTTGTGAAAATGACTTGTCCTCCATGGTTTATATAGGTTGAAAAATATCTCATAAAAATCAAATTTGATTTTAATTTGCTCCATAACCCACTTTGTAATGTTTGGCAATTTTGGCACTTTATCACTTAATACAATGTTGTCTTTTGGCTTTTCATTATTTTTTCTGAGTCTTGGACTAATGAAATGTCTTGATTCTTGCAGGGATTTTGGCATTTTGGCTTTGGCAAAGACCAGAGGCTGCTTTTGAACTTCTTATGGTGGAACAAATACATAATTATTACAAAAAATAAATTTGACAGTTTCTAGTTCAAAACAGAGTTTTGACCTAGAAATGTCTTCAAATGTTTTTGAGAATAAAAATATGAAATGGGAACCTTTTCCAAACCAAACTCATGGCCTGCGGGCTTTTATCACATGTATCAAAAGACTAAAAACCCTAGACTCTAGGACAAATGACTCTTGTTGACGAAAATAATCATTTATGACCATGAATGAAGTGACCTGAACTTCAGTGATTTTTGAGGAATTTTAATTAGCCCTGCAGGTACAAGCATGAGAAAACACAAGATGACCAGACCCTCTCGTCAGTTAATGGCATGCCCCTAGCGAAATGCAACGAAGTGGAATGAAGCGAGACACTAAAATGATATGCAAAAAGAGAAATCGATCTCGACGGAGGAGTGTAGGTAAGACTCTAACGAGATGAACAAAATAATTTATAAAATCCACATAAGTGAATTATGTTGATTCTTTTCTAAACAAAGATGTCCAAAAGATGTCTGATATAGGATTCCCTTCTACATCAAATTTATGAAGGTTTATAGGGAACTTATCTGTTGAAAATAAAGGAACATGTGAAAGAGGAAGGATGAATATCTGAAAAATCCTTCAGTTGGAAATTTCACAAGTTGATCATGGATATTATCAGCTATGTATTCAGCATAATTGTAAATGACAGAAGGAAACTGTCTAGGTACAAAGGTAGATAGAAAACCAAGAATTGACTCATTTTTATGCTCATCAGTAAAATAAACTAAGATAAAGGATACCATAGAGATGACATGCCTTGACCCTTCAGGAAATTTGGAAGTAGAATAAGGAGGGTTTATATTTGGGATTTCAACATATGCAGGCATGAAATTTTGGAAAATCTGAAATCTCTTAGGAACTGAATATAGAGTTTTGTGAGTGCTTCTATGGATAATGGAACTGCATTGGGATCTGGTTTGAGCTGAAGCATTATGTTTATAGACTCTGCAGTTATAGTGAAAAATACTTCTTTATTAGCATCAACCATAGCTCTTTGGTCAGGTGAATAATAGGTTTGACATAGCCTAATGACTTCTGGACACTGATGAGTATGTGGAACTACATACTTGGGTAGATTTGACTCCCAAATCTGAACTTCATCTCCCTGATCTAATGATTTTTCTAGACTCCAGCAGTGGAGGTCTAGCAGATTGAACTCTATCACTAGATCAGCTATCTTGTAACCTATATCCGCTAGAGGTGTATGCTCCACATCTACAACAGGAAGTTGTAGAGGATTTATAACAATGGTGGTTTTAGAAGCCATTGTTGGGTTTGATTTTGACACTTTAGACTTTCTGGATGCTTAAAACTCTCTATTTAGGCTTTTTTGTACTCTTCTGTAACCTTAAATTGTTTACAGAAGGTATTTTTGGCTTTAACAGAGGTTTATTGAACATCAAAGGGTACATTTAGGCTTTCTTTTGGTTAAAACTTTCAATTTGGTTTCAAATTTGATCTTCAAACTCTTTACAGACTCAGAAAATGAAATAACCAGGGTTTCTCAACTCTTTTGGATAAACTGGACTTAAAAATCAATTTGATTCATGTACAGAGGGTTCTGATTATTTGCAAAAGGGTTTTTTGGATTCATTAGAAGTTCTTTTAGATCTGCAAAGGCTAAAAACTTCTTTAGTTTCGTTTTAAAACAAGAGATAGTATCAAAACGGAAATTTTATCAGGGTTTTACATGCAAATTCGTTCTTTGAAGGCAAATAAGGTTTTTCTATGGGCAAACTAGGATTTACAAGGTTCAATAGCTCTTTTTGATAATAAGAAGGTTATTTTCTTAAAAAATACTTGTTTTTTGCAGGTATTAGGTTTTGAAACAGGGTTGGCGAGGTGTCAGAGAGCTTTGTAATGGTTGTCGACGTCCTTGGAAGTAAAATGGAGACTTTAGGCGGTCTCAACAGCAATTTATTGGTTTTTTCTTTTTCTTTGTGCTTAAAAATGGAGTACAACACTTGTTTTTTCAGTCGGGAAGTCTTAAACACGCAGAAAACTCAAAAAAGGTTTAAAACTGAATGATTATGAAGTTTTATAGCGTTTTGTGTTTAAATGGGTTCTGCATTGAATGCGGGTCAAGTCGGACAGAAGGTGGTTTTAACGTCGAGAGGAGAAAACCATCAGTATTTTATCGCACAAGCTTGGAGCGGTAAATGGTTTAGTTGGACCGGATGCGATCCAATGATTTAGCGTCGCGTCGAGGGGAGAGAGTGTGACGAAACTGCCCATTTTGCAAGTTTCAAATTAATTATTCTCGGCGCTATTGAAATTGCGATATTGAACATGGATCGTCGGATCTGGGTGAAGCAATGTGAATGGCTACGATGAAGCAAAAGATTTGCTCGGCGTATGGGGCGTGAGGCCCGAGGGTTTATATGTGGCGGGGTCGAGTTAATACGTTTAAAATTAGTTTAAACGTATAAACTAATGTTATAATATGATAGCAGGATATATTAATTTACACTGTAAATGTGCAATATTCATGTGTATTGCGAAGGCGGGTTTTATTATATACAATGTTTTTAACCTTTGGGGGATAGGTGAGGTAATATTAACAGATGGGATTTAAAACCTTGGGTTAAACATTAAGATAATGGATTTGGGATATTTTAATAAATGAGTTAGTATATCTACGGGAAGGGGTTTTATAAAGGAATTAATATATTAAATTAAAGTTAATATGAAATGAGTGTAATGAATGGAAATACATAAAATAAACTAAGCAAAGTGTAAAAATAGTCATTTGAGCACCATAATGGTCCCATTTTAAATATTTACACATAATACTTAGGATAATTTGTATTTTGTGGGTTTTTTAATGTTTTTGCATGAAATGAAATTAGTTAAAGGGGATTTTTTACTTTCCCTAAGCAAAAGTGTTTTAACTTAGGAAAATGGAATAATGTTGAGAAAAAGGGTGATTATGAAGGGAATTCAATACTTATTACCAATCAGTTATGGAGCCTTGGGTATGGTCTGAACAAAAGTCAGAGAAATGCTCTGAGTCTTTTATACTGAAGGTTTTGAGTACTGAATACTTTGAGGGGAGGGGAAATTAGTAATTTTTACCAAATGAAGTTTTATTACATGCCTTTGTACAACTTATTTCTACCTACCCATCATTATCCTAATATTTTTTATTATTTGCATGGGTGCATTTGAGCTTGCAACCCTAATTCCATTTTTCTTTCAAAGCATAAACTATCTAAATCTAACCTTATTTCATCTGAGGGCTTAGATTAAACTGTTGAGTTCCTTATTTATTCTCTGACCATCTACTAATTTGTCAAGTTTAAACTATTTGACAAATCTTTATTCTCTATCTATAAACATAAAATTCAAAGCATGAAAAAGTTAAGATTAAACTATTTAACTCATCATGGATTATGGCATTTGAAATAAGCCGCACATAATGGCTATTTTGTAGTAAAAGTAAAAGTACTACTTACTTGACTTCTGGTATCACTTTCCTCGAGCATTCTTATCTCTTTTTTGTCTTTGGGGTCCATTTTTTTATCT
>JAXQQM020057827.1:0-10734 GCA_034641835.2 Pinus albicaulis | reverse complement strand
AAATTAGTTGAATAAATCACTTATTCAATGAATATTAACCCGATCATACATCAATTTCGAATTGCATGCATAACACATAACCTTCTTCTACAATTAATTGTCACATGCGGAAATAATATAGAAGCAATCGCACATCAAATCAATCACACATTAACTTAGTATGTATGGGGAAAGCCTATAGCTTAAAACCCCCCAGCTATTGTGTATATTATAATGGAGAAATCATGTAACAATCATAGTACAAAAACTCTTCACAAGCTCTCATGTACTACCTCCCATGCTACACACTATCAAGCTAGATCTAGCAAATCACTTGCTCCAATCCTTAGCCACTTGATAGCCAACCTTGATTGCGTATTTCAATGCTAGGTGATGGCCTCCTTATATAGATAAACCACCAGCCTAAACTTTGCAATACTCATAGCTTACTCCACCTATCTATGTGTTGCAAATAGCAACAGTATAGTTACAACCGATAGCTAACTCTACCCTTTCATCTATCTCTTTCACTGGTCTTCACTGAACTGATCATGCACTGTAGTGAACTGAAGTGTTCTTGAGTTGACTAATGAGTTAATATTTAGTAAATTAAATATTATTTAATTTACTCCACTCATATCTAGTTGATTAGTTAGTTAACTAATCCCAACTAGTTCAACTAAAACAAACAGAACACAACTCCACTACTTGTTCCGTTAACTCCTCCAAAACTCCTGCCACTGAAGTCTAACTGAAGCCAACCATGCAAGATGCCATCAAACCCTAGGAACCACGTGATTCCTTGTGTCAGTTACATGAGCCACCTCCATGACTCAAACTGAAGTGCGCCAAGAGAGTAAACTGTTGTTTATAGTCAAAATATTATTAAGGGTAAATAATATTTGACTTCCATATTTTTAGGAGATCGGTCTAAAAATAGCCTGGGTCCTAAAAATTAGGGTCTCATCTATTTTTACCGACATGTCGCATACTCCAAGAATCTCCAAGTAGAATTCCCAAATTATGCTCCGTATGTCTAAAAATAGACATAGTCTAAAAATAGACTTTGCGCGAGAATTTGCCTGCGGGCCCACTTAGTGAAGGCGACTTCATTTCACTAAGCTCCATCATCTTGCTGCATTCTCAACACTCCCTCTCAGCAAGATATGGATTATCTGCAATCCCTATCCTGCCTCTATGGAATTCGAACTTGCTCCTGGTGAGCGCCTTCGTCAGGATGTCGGCATCCTGATCCTCCGTGGGAACATATGAAAGCATCATGATCCTCCGCTGAACACAATCTCTGATGTGATGGTACCTGATGTCGATATGTTTGGACCTATCATAAAAAATTGGATTAGCCGAGAGCTTGATGCAGCTCTGGTTATCACAGTAGATCACTGTAGGCTCCAAATGCAACCTGAACAAACCTGCGAGGATCTTCCTCATCCAAATAGCCTCACATGCAGCCAAGCTTGCTGCCATGTACTCGGCCTGTGCTGAACTGAGTGCCACGGATCTCTGCTTCCTGCTGTACCAGGAAACTGCTGTCGACCCAATGCTGAAAACTCCTCCAGAAGTGCTCTTCCGGTCTGTTGGGCTCCCTGCCCAATCTGCATCAGTGAAACCAGAAAGTTTCACTCCATCCTCTTGTCTGTACCATAGACCATATCCCGATGTGCCTCTGATATAGCGCAATACATGCTTGCCCGCCTTCCAAAAGAGCTTGGTAGGCTTAACCATAGCTTGCGAAAGCTGGTTAACTGCATAGCATATGTCGGGTCGAGTATTGACCAAATACATCAACGACCCCACCAACTGTCGATAGACAGTGGCATCCACTACCTCCTCCGAAGTAGCATCTCCCTTCCTCCAACCTCCAGGAAGAGGGGTATCAACAGGCTTGCGGCCTTGCATGTTGAACCTCTCCAGAATCTCCCGGGCATACTTGCCCTGAGAAACAAACAGTCCTCCACTGCGCTGCCAAATCTCCAATCCCAGGAAATAATGAAGGATGCCCCGGTCCTTCATCTCAAACTCTCGTGCAAGATCCTCCTTGCATGAAAGTATCAACTGCTCGTCGCCAGTCAAAATCAGATCATCTACATACAGTACGATGATCAACAGCTTCCCCTCCACCACAATCTGGTACAGGTTTGGATCCGCCTCACTCTTGGAGAATCCAAACCCGGTGAAGTAGCTGTCTATCCGAGTGTACCAAGCACGAGGTGCTTGCTTCAGCCCGTACAGTGCTCTCTTGAGTCGGCACACATGCGACTCACTGCTGAAGATCTCAAAACCTTCAGGCTGCTCTATGTACACTTCTTCCTCAATAACTCCGTTGAGGAACGCAGTCTTCACATCCATCTGATGAATGTGCCACCCCATCTGCGCTGAGAGAGCAAGGATCGTCCGTATGGAAGAGTACCTTGCGACAGGTGCAAAAGTCTCCTCATAGTCAATCCCCTCGATCTGCGAGAAGCCACGGGCGACAAATCTCGCCTTGTACTTCTCCACACTCCCGTCAGCCGCCTGCTTCACCTTGTAGATCCATCGCGAACCTACCACTGATTTCCCAACCGGTCTTGGGACAATCTCCCATGCACTGTTCCTGATGATCGAATCATATTCTTCGATCATGGCATCAACCCATGCGGGTTCCTCCACAGCTTCCTCAAAAGAGGATGGCTCCGTCACAACACATTGACTCATAAGAGCCATGTATCCAGTGTACCGATCAGGTGACTGTCTCTGTCTGTGCTGTGCTATAGGTGGTCCTACAACCTTCTCTGCATCCCGAGCCAGTCGCTCAGCTTCTGTAGTGCGCATGTGCCCTCTGATGGTTGGCGCTGCCTGGGTGGTTTCTTCCACCTCCTGAACCTCCTCTTGTGGCTGATCCACATCCGGAAGCTCCTCCTTAGGAACCAACAGCTCCTCATCTGCATGCAAGTGTAGCTCCCTCTCAAGCGAACACTGCATGGCTTTCTCCTCCTGAAATTTTATATCCCGTCGCACAACAGTCTTGCGACTGTCTGGCACATACACTCGATAGTTATGAGGTGTATCGGTGTACCCCACAAATATTCCAACTTCAGCAGTTGGATCCAGCTTCCTTCTTGCATCCTTCGTCACATGCATGTAGACAGGAGATCCGAAAATCCGCAAATGGGAAATATCGGGCCTCTTGCCAGAATAAGCCTCCTCTGGTGTACTCATGCCAAGAACCTTGTGAGGACAACGGTTCTGCACATACACTGCTGTATTGCATGCCTCAGCCCACAAGTGAAGGGGTAGGCCCTGATCATGCAACATCGCCCGTGCGGCACCCACGATCGTTCTGTTCTTCCGCTCAGCCACCCCGTTCTGCTGTGGGTTATGGGGTGCGATGAGCTCTCTCCGAATCCCTTCTGCGCTGCAGAACTCCTTAAATTCAGCCGAGATGAATTCACCACCGTTATCACTCCTTAGAGCAATCACTTTCTTCCCCGACTCCTTCTCGACCAGTGCTTTAAACTCACAGAACTTCGCGAATGTATCGCTCTTCTTCGGCATGAAGAAGATCCAGCACTTTCGAGAGAAATCATCAACAAAGATCACATAATACATGTGCTTTGCTGTCGAAGCAACTGAGAAAGGACCACACACGTATGTGTGAACTCTCTCAAGGATCGTCGTGGCGCGACTATCCTTCTCGTGAAAGGTGGCTTTCACATACTTCCCTAAAGTACACCCCTTGCAGTGATCTGACTGCGCAAGGGTGCCCTTAGGAAGTCCAGTAGAAATCTGCTGCAGAATCTTCAAAGCTCCATGGTGAAGATGGCCCAATCTCCTGTGCCATAGTTCGCCCTCATCATCCTGGCTCACCACATCTCCAGCCTTGCATGCCATAGCTGCGCGGTCATCTACCTGCAACTGATAAAGGTTCTGAGTTCGAACCCCTATCTTCCGGGTCTCTCCAGTAGTCTTACTGCGCAGGAAAGCTTTTCCTTCGCTGAAGACCACATCATAACCCTTATCTTCCAACATCGCTACTGAAATCAGGTTCTTCTTCAATCCAGGTACATGCATGACATCCTTTAAGACAAAGGGTTTACCAGACTCCCTCTGAAAGGATACGGTACCGATACCAGTCGCACTGTATCTACCGTCATCGCCCATCTCGATGTGCATACCAAAATCCTTGTCCTCCAGATCTGAGAACAACTCCCGATCTCCCGTCATATGAAATGACGCACCGCTGTCCAAGAACCACACCGATCCCATCATACTTGAAACTAAGCATGCAATCAGTGAAACTTTGACAACCACCCCCACACTTCCCAGCTCATCTCTGCACTTAGTGAACTTCGTGAGGTATTTGGCGATGCTGTCGCCCTTCTCCATCTTGATGTTCCTGAGCTTATCTTTGAGCGCCAGCTTCCTTTGGTCACTCTTACTCTGGAATAGATCCGTCAAAGCTTTCCACATTAAATATGGAGTAGCCTTACCATGAAGGCTGGATACAATATGATCCTTGGCGCCCTCCAACAGGATCCTTCGACATTTCGCGATCTTCTTTTGCCATGCATCGACCAAAGCTGCATCAGTGGGCTTTGGGACATCCGCATCCACGAACTCCTTGAGACCATTATCTTCTAACACTGCTTCCATTCGATCCTTCCATGCAACATAGTTCGAACTGCCTTCAAGAGCATATTCGAGTCGCAAACCATTGAAAGAAGACATCTTTCAACACCAGCACCAAGAAGAACAACCTTCTGCAAAATTCGAATTCCAAACTCCAAGCTCTATCGCTTCCGATCTATACTTGAAAACAAATTATTTCCAAATCAGAGATTGACTGCAAGGGCATTCACCGGATCTTTCACCTTACAAAGAAGGATGAATATTCCGGAGGCTACCTGGCCCGCATGCAGACTCTGTCCGAGGAAATAAGTTTGCAATCACCGTAATAGACTTCGACAATTAACTTCGCTCTGATACCATGTAGAAATTAGCTGAATAAATCACTTATTCAATGAAGATTAACTTAGATCATACATCAATTTCGAATTGCATGCATAACACATAACCTTCTTCCACAATTAATTGTCACATGCGGAAATAATATAGAAGCAATCTCGCATCAAATCAATCACACATTAACTCAGTATGTATGGGGAAAGCCTATAGCTGAAAACCCCCCAGCTATTGTGTATATTATAATGGAGAAATCATGTAACAATCATAGTACAAAAAACTCTTCACAAGCTCTCATGCACTACCTCCCATGCTACACACTATCAAGCTAGATCTAGCAAATCACTTGCTCCAATCCTTAGCCACTTGATAGCCAACCTTGATTGCGTATTTCAAAGCTATGGGATGGCCTCTTTATATAGATAAACCACCAACCTAAACTTTGCAATACTCATAGCTTACTCCACCTATCTATGTGTTGCAAATAGCAACAGTATAGTTACAACTGATAGCTAACTCTACCCTTTCATCTATCTCTTTCTCTGGTCTTCACTGAACTGATCATGCACTGTAGTGAACTGAAGTATTCTTGAGTTGACTAATGAGTTAATATTTAGTAAATTAAATATTATTTAATTTACTCCACTCATATCTAGTTGATTAGTTAGTTAACTAATCCCAACTAGTTCAACTAAAACAAACAGAACACAACTCCACTACTTGTCACGTTAACTCCTCCAAAACTCCTGCCACTGAAGTCTAACTGAAGCCAACCATGCAAGATGCCATCAAACCCTAGGAACCACGTGATTCCTTGTGTCAGTTGTATGAGCCACCTCCATGACTCAAACTGAAGTGCGCCAAGAGAGTAAACTGCTGTTTATAGTCAAAATATTATTAAGGGTAAATAATATTTGACTTCCATATTTTGAGGAGATCAGTCTAAAAATAGCCTGGGTCCTAAAAATTAGGGTCTCATCTATTTTTACCGACATGTCGCATACTCCAAGAATCTCCAAGTAGAATTCCCAAATTATGCTCAGTATGTCTAAAAATAGACATAGTCTAAAAATAGACTTTGCGCCAGAATTTGCCTGCGGGCCCACTTAGTGAAGGCGACTTCATTTCACTAAACTCCATCATCTTGCTGCATTCTAGCTTCTTTGTTTTTCCGCTCAATGGTAGGTACAAATCTTTCTGATACAGATAATCTTCCATTTGCATCTTCCACAACGCAAAGTTTTGGCCGTTAAATTTCTCGACCCTAAACTTACCATCATCCACCATTGCTCCCACTCGAACCAGGAACCCTTTCTTCCTGCGAGTTTATCAGCCAAATATACCTTCGGCTCTGATACCAATTGTTAGAAAATTAAATATTACAGAAAAATGAAACACATAAAATATGCGGAAAATACAAGCACACAAAACACATAAACCAGAGAGACACAGATATACGTGGTTCACCCAGTTTGGGCTACGTCCACCCCGAATAGCCAGTCCTTCCTTTATATTATCCAACAAAATGAAGAGACAAACCTACAGCAGATCTGCTGTAATATCCTCTGTTCTCTCTCACAGTCTCCCTCTCTGTTTCTCGCTCCGAGAATACACTCATCATACACATCCACAATACAATGCCCACATATATACAAGGGGGTTGCCTTCTAGGGCAAAAAACCCTAATCTAAACATAACTTCTACCATCAGATCATTTGCCTAATGAACGGCCCAGATTGACTAGAAATTACTATACTTTTACAAGGCAATTTTACATCTGTTTTTAGCTTCGGGGGCGCTGCCCCCGAACCCCCACCAGGGGGGGGCTCTGAAAAGGACCCCCCACGGCAGTGATTAAATTTCGGGCGGCGTTGCCACCCCTTTTTAAGGTACAGGGGTCCAATGCTGTGATACAAAGTAAACAAGATAATCAGGCTCCACACCCAACATCAGACTTTTCTTGCACCTTATCAGCCATATTTGCAAGACTCCTATGCAGATAAAAAGGTAAATCAAGTGAAATATTACCAGTGAAGTGTAGAAGTGGTTTTAAATGATATGAATAAACCTTGTGATATCTACCTTCATAGGTAAAATATTTCTGAATGTTGAGCAACAGTTTTGAGTAGTTATCTTTGATGCAACTTCTAGGGATAGCATTATTAAGGTCCATGTTTGTGTACTTAGGCTTCAAGAACTCTTTACACTGCTCCATATCAAATTTGAAACTTTTGAACTAGGTTTCTTGACCTCTTGGTATCTCAATAACAACAACAATGACCTCTAGTGTAATAGATACACTTAGCATCCCGACCTTAGTGGCTGTTCCATCGAAATTCATGGAAAATTTCTTGGATACCTGTGTGTGACAACCCTGTAACTTCTCACAAAACTGTAGGAAAACTATTCTTATGAACACTTCCATCACTGCTGGGTCTTCAATTATTACTTTCATGTCTTCAGGTTCATGCCTTAAGTAGTGTCCTCCTCTGTGAGTTTTCTTTTCCTTTGCCATGTGCTTGAAAAAAAATTTCAGCCTCGCTTGAAAAAATGTAACAACAACCTCGCTTGAATAATTGTAAAAACAATGTCGCTTGAGAAACTATTAACCTCGCTTGAGAAACTATCAGTCTCACTTGATATGGGTGTGGTAAAACCTTTATATGAACCAACCACAGGTTTGGCTTGACACTCAGAGCTCAGACATTTCGAATGGAGGCAAAAGGGAATGAGAATGAATAATTAGGAAAGTTTTTTAAATTTAAAATTTTGTCCCATAACTGAATGATGCCTCATTCATAACCTATAATGACAATGATGACTGCAAACATGGGTGTGTACATCGAATTTCATCATTACATGACTCAACATGTCACTATCCTACCCTTTCACAACGGTTGTTGACATCTGCCAACTCAATTGACAAGACAGTTACAAAACCACACTTTTGTGGCTCTTGCAGTGTAATTTTTCATGTTTGCGCTATGAAACTATCAGCGCTTTCGTAGCACAAAATGACTTTTTCCAATGGGTGGCGCTACGAAATTGTGTTTTTTCGGCTAATTGAACAGTTTTGACACAAAAATTTGGGAAATGACATACAAATGGAAAATGATGAATATTTGACATGAAAGAACTTTAAAGAAGGCTTTATTTGAACCTTAGGATGAGCTTTAAACTATAAAAAATATAAAACCTACCCTTGATCAAACTTAAATTGACTCCTAAAACCCAATTTTGATCCATGAAATTTTGTAACCTTCTCAAAATAATGTTTTGAAATTTTTTAGGTGATAACAGTGGCTCCAGTGTGCCCCTGTGGTACACTAGGAACCAGTAGTTATGGTGCTGCTATCCATTTTCTTTCCAAAACAGAAAAAATTTGAAATTGCCAAGATTTCTCCTCAAGCTCTAATGGTCTTCACCTCAGGCTCAAGCTTGCTGATCTAGCTTGTCATTATTAGCATAAAAACTCATAAAATGGAATATGTATAATGATATGAATGATCAACAGATTTTTAGGAAGAGTAATGCTTTAAAAATCTGCCATTGACAGGTCCTGTAGCATATGATTTTCCATCTATCTCCTACAGTATGTAAGTATTGTTTCCATGGAAAGCAACTATCTTGAAAGGACAAGTTCTCAAACTTACCATGTTTTCCTTTCTCTTTAATTATGGCCTCCCATTTCAGCACTTCATCCTGAATTTGAAAACTTTATTCCTTGATCTTCTTATCAAATGTCCTCTTGATTATGTTTTGAGACTGTTGATTACTGTTATAAACTTCATCCCTCTTCTCTGTTGTGTAACCAGCTCCAATAATAGAAGAAAAGAGATATCAACGCCTTAGAAATAAGCCACTTCGAGGGGGTAACCTCCAATACATTACATAAATGAACAATTCTTGGATGATACAAATTACAAAACCTCCTTTCTATATATAGGAGTCCACATGTCCCATGCAATGTATCCTAGTGGGCCACAATGTAATCCTAGCCGACCTAACAATAATAATGTAAGGGCACAATAATAACAATATGGGGGTTAGACTAACATAATAAGGGACTACACTATTAATATAGGGGCTTAACATGCCCCTCTCCTTCAAACAAGTTTTGTCCTCAACGCTTGATTATTTCTTGATGCTTCTGTATAAAATTCTCTTCGTCCCATGTGGAATCTTCTATAGGAAAGTTCTTCCACTTGCTGAGATAATTTCAAATTGATTGTACTTTTCTAGTTCTTGTTTCTGTGACTGCTTCAAAACTTCTTTCGATGTGATATTGATCTTCTGGTTGTTTCATTTGATTTTGCACCAAAGTTAGGTTATCCTTTGAGAGTTGGAGAACTTGTTGTTGATGCTCATTGTGATATTCCAGTACTTTATCATCCATAATAGATTTTATTTGATCCTTCAAACCATCCAAATTAGCCTCCATTTTTTATTTTAAACCATCTATGTCATCTTCAGTTGCTCTTCGTAAGATCGAAATTTGTTGCACTTGGTACCGTAATTTTGATATCTCATATTGCAATTCTTCCTCCTCATGCGTCATAGTATAGCTTTCTGAGTGATTAATGGGTATGGAATTATTTTTTGGAGGCATAATAGAACCCATTACTGAAAAAAATTCTTCAATATGCCCTTGGAATCAATTCAACTTCATTCTTCAAACAAGACTTATGCAATTCGGAAAAAACAATACACAACTTTTTCTTGCTTTTGAGGAGCTAGAAATTGAAATTTGATTATCTATTTGATTGATAATATTAAATATCTGAAATTTAGCACTGAAGTAGCCCTATGAATTCTCTTTCAAATGCCATAGGTCTGATCTAATTTTTATTCCCCAAGACAAAGTTGTGTCCAATCTCCCACAATGACCTAATTTTGGACTAGTTCAGTAGAGAAAACTTGTAGAACTTGCCACGTGTCACTGTTTCGTCATTTGTCTCTGAAATTGATATCCAAGAAACTACAGTCCGTGTAATTGCGACCAATTTTTACGGCACTCAAATCCATTGCCTAGAGAGAGAGTTATTGAACTTTTCCCACGATCACCTCTTTGAGATGAAATTTAGGAGCCTGAAAAAGCACTACCTTCCACAGATCATATCTCCAAAAATATTGCGAACCAAGATCTAAATTTTTTTAATGAATTTCCTCAGGATTTCAGCTTCGCACCATATGAATTTCAGACTCTGAACCTTCGTAAAAAAAAATTTAGAGAGAAAATTCCACGATGACCTGTTTGGAGCAGCGAAATCCTAGAATCCAAAGCTCTGATACCAAATGTTGTGTAACCAGCTCCAAAAATAGAAGAAAAAAGATATAAACGCCTTATAATTAAGCCACTTCGAGGGGACAACCTCCAATACATTACATAAATGAACAATTCTTGGATGATACAAATTACAAAACCTCCTTTCTATATATAGGAGTCCATGGGGCCACAATGTAATCCTAGTGGGCCACAATGTAATCCTAGCCGACATAACAATAATAATGTAAGGGCACAATAATAACAATATGGGGGTTAGACTAACATAATAAGGGACTACACTATTAATATAGGGGCTTAAAATTCTCTTTCAGATCTATTAAATGATTTATTATTCTCTGAAATGCATTAGGTTCCTCTTCTAATCCTTGAATCAACGTCATGACAGGTACCCCTAAAGATGTAGGAAAAATGGCTTCAGCTCCATATACCAAGCCATATTGTTACACTATTTTTTGGTCATCTAACCTTTTATCATTAGATGGACCCAAGTACACTATGTAAGACCAGCT
>JAXQQM020091224.1:0-39077 GCA_034641835.2 Pinus albicaulis | reverse complement strand
AGATTACCCACTTATTATATCCCATGCATATATCTACAAATGTTCCATCTTGTTTATGGAGGCACATATCATTGAAACAAAGTGACACATTGGCTGTTAAGAAAGATCTTATTACTTCAAAAAATAAAAAGAAACAATGGCTAAGACAATTAGAAAGTACCTGATCAGAGGTTGGTCCCTCTAATTTGTATTTCAAAGAAGTTGATGTCCCATGGATTTAAAAAAAAGATTATATTTCTTTGGCAAAGGAAGTTATAATGGGTGTGAGGGTGCCATCTTCATATGGGTCTTCACTATGACGCTACTTCATTGTGAAAGACCATTTGTCAAGGTTGAAATCACATGACCATTTGAATCTTCTAAGAGTACGTATAATTTCAAAAACATGATTTTATTATTTGTTATATTAATAATTTTAATCCCATGGGATCATAAAACATAACTAATTTTGTATATTATTGCATGTGTTTATAACTTTACAGTGTGATTATCCTTTTTTCATGCGTGGGTGTGTGAAACATGACTTCCCTCAAGACCTAGGATGTGCCATATCTAAATTATCTGCATTTGTACATTGGATCACATCAAAAGAGATTCATGTGGCTAGCATTCCACGGTTGCATCAAGAGATAGTTGAGATTGTTTTTATGTTTGAGAAGGAGCTACCGACGAGTTTCATGGACTTGCAGGTTCATCTCCTGATCCACCTAGTAGATGAGGTTGAATTAGTTGGGGTGGTTTCTTGTCCTTGGATGTTCTTCTTAGAGAGGTACATGAAGAAATTGAAAGTTTTTGTTCGACAAAGGGAAAAACCTGAAGGGTCTAGGGCAAAGGGGTACATATCATATGACTCTTTCTATTATGATAGTGAGTACATCAAGCAAATAAACAAAACACCAGGTGTGCTGATTTGGGACAATAAAAGGGATGAAGACAAAAGAGGAGGGGAGCTTCTCCAAACGAATGGAAAAAGGTGTTTGATAAAGAGTAAGTGGCTTATAATTTGTCAAATTTACACAAATTAAATATTCACGTTGAAATTCAATATAATGTATATTATATCTCATATGTACTATATGTCCATTTGATTTCATTAACAAATGCATAAATCAAAGCAATCAATAAATTCGTTCTTTATAATTCCAAAGTGACACAACCACGGGTCACATTGTACGAAAATAATGGGATAGTGACAGAAAATAATTCAGCCGGTTGAATGCTAGAAGCGTGCCTTATCCCGATCATTTAAAAGAACATATGCCAATTATATGCCCCAATAGTTGGGTTGCTGACCAAGTCAGAGAGAAATACAGTACAACCAGTCGTTACTCGCGTGCTGAAGAGGATGCGATAAACGTAGGGATTGGGTGCAACAACATGGTAATAATCTATTTATGTAAATTTTAAAATTAATAATGCACCTTTGAAATGTAACATCTATATTTTATATTTTAACAGTTGGGTTATTAGACACATGAAATTACATTTTTAAACTTTTTTATAGGTGCATTTGTTCCCATCTATGTGGTCATATGGACACCATTTTCGCACAGAAAATGTTGATGATGGACACATGACACAAGACTATGGAGTGGAATTCGAGTTTGATCAATCTATTCGAGCTAGCCACCTTGATCAAAACCTAGTATGAGGGGCGTTAGGTTACATCGAAAAGATACAAGATATCATTGAAGTGGAATTCTCTTCTTTCCAATGTGTTATTTTTAGGTGCAAGTGGTGGGACACTTTTGTTCAGAATAATGTAAAGGAGGATCACGATAATAGGATGATATGTATCAACTCTAGAAAGGTGTGGGATGAAGATAAGGAGCCTTATGTTTTCTCCAAACACTTCAACTAGGTGTTTTTTTACCCAGATGTGTGGGATGGGGATTGGTCGATCGTATTGAGACATGACCCTAGATCAAAACATGTTTTTGAGAAAATTAGTGTTATCATGCCAAGCGAGATGGAAGATAATGAGGGTGATCATGAGAATAGAGAGTGATATAATACATATGTTATTTTATCAATTATACTATTTAATATGGGTTTTTATAAAGAAGAGGACTTAATATTATAGCTGAGACTCTTTTTTTCCAAACATTATAGTATGTATTTTGAATGAATTGGTTTGCATTGTGTTAATATTAAAATCATTTCACTTGATTACTTTCAATTATGTTGATCTCGAAAGTTCTTTTTTAATGTCAATTCCTAAAATAATGCAACTACTTGATTTCTTTAAATTGTTTTTCACTATATTATTACTTAAATAAGTGCAATATATATATATATATATATATATATATATATATATATATATATCTGTGTGTGTGTGTGTGATATCTTCAAAATTTAAAAAAATGTATTCATATATACTGTTATTTTTGGTATGTAAGATCATAATAAAATAATGATAATTCAAAACATGAATTTATTTGCATTATTTTTTAAATTTTCTTATGTTACAAAAAGTCATATTATTCTAGATTTATTATTTGACAATTATTTATATTCATACAAATTTAGAAATTTACAATTTTACAATTATGGTAATTTAACAATATGTACGATATATGGTTTACATACGGTAGTTATGGTTCAACAATTAATTTACAATTTTATAAATTTACAAATTTTACAATTTTAATAAAATTGAATCATGACAATACATACAATTACAATTACAATTTTACAATTTCACAATATAATTACAATTACAATTACAATTACAATTTTACAATTTTACATACAATTACAATTAAAATTACAATTACAATTTTACAATTAAAATTACAATTACAATTACAATTACAATTACAATTTTACAATTACAATTACAATTAAAATTTTACAACTAAAATTACAATTACAATTAAAATTGAAATTAAAATTAAAATTTTACAATTTTACAATTTTACATACAACTACAATTAAAATTAAAATTACAATCACGATACATACAATTACAATTACAATTACACAATTTTACAAATTTACAAATTTACAAAATTTACAATGTTAATAAAATTGAATCATGACAATACATACAATTGCAATTGAAATTGCAATTACAATTACAATTAAAATTAAAATTACAATTACAATCATAATACGTACAATTACAATTACAATTACACAAGCTTACAATTACCAATACATAATATTTAATAAATACCATGATATAATATTAAAAATAAACATTACGATCATGATAACCATTGTACAAACATCATATTCTAAAATACACATTCAAATTCGCTAGCAACATCTAATCATCATGATCATGATAATCTAAGAAAAGATAAGCATTGTATAACATCACTAGAACACAAACATCAAGTATACATCTCATGTCAAATAACTGCTATAACATACAAATCTGTCTACAAGCACATTAAATGAACATATCTATCATGATCTAACAATATACACATCATGTTTAACACCAACATGTAAATTAATTACATCAACATGAACATAAAATACATGCACCATATATACATATATAATTGTATAATGCCAAAAATATACAACTGTAATAGAACTGCATATAAATTTCAAATATCTAGAGGTACTACATCAATACTATAACTAGTCAAGGTTGGCTCAGTCGATGGTGCCTCATACTCAGATAGACGTGCCTGCTCAATCGGAGGTGCCTTCTCTTTCGATGGTGCCTGCTTAGATGTACGTGCCTGCTCAGCCGAAGGTGCCTGCTCAGATGGTGTTTGCTTAGCCAGAGGTGCGCGCTCAGCTAGAGGTGCCTGCTCAGATGGTGCAGCCTGCTCAGAAGATGCCTACTCAGGACGAGATGCTGGCTGCTCATCTCTGCGAGGTGAAGGAGGAGGAGGTGGAGTAGAAGAATGATCACTCCCCTCATGATCATGATCATCTGAGCTACTCTGTTGCACATCTCCATGATGCCTATCCCTCCTAGCTGCCAGTAGTTGGAATCTCCAACAATATGACATATAAGTCTCATCATATCATGAGGCATGTCCCTCCAGAGCTCCATGAGTGCATGATCTGTCTAGATGTCTCTCATCGTCGTAGGGTAGACTCCCTCATCAACCAGGAGTCTACATAGGCAGTCACCCAACTCCATCCTAAATTGAATGTCCACCCTACATCGCATGCCCATGGGTATCTGTAGCCGAGGAGGTCACTCACCCTCCACGGCTTTCGCCATCTCCTCACCATCTGCAGGATCATCTGTTGGGTGTGGAGGCATGTCCCCAAAAAATGCGCTAATATCTGCAATATATATAGTACACAACAATAATTAGACAATTACATTAAATAATTTAATAAAACAAGTTAAATAACATGTTAGAATAAATTGTATTCTAAATAATTAAGACAATAAAATGAAACTATATTAATTTAAAGAAAACACTAATATTACCTTTAGCATCTGGTGGCTCATCCTGTGTGAAGAGGATGTTGGTACACCGTTGCCAATCCAACCCCATGTAAGGATAGGGCACCATCACGAACATGTGATCATTCACACTAGCCAGTAATTCCAGTGCATCAGTAGAAATCATGGCCGAACACTCCGACATGCCCCTCTTGGGCATCATCTTGCCCCACATCTGCATCCGTACATGTAACATCGACCTATGAGGCTAGCGGACAAAAGTAGGCCTCGTCTCCGGAAATCTCTCAAAGAATTAAAAAAATAGCTCTGAAGCAAAAGGGAAGATCAACCTCCCATGTGCCTAAGAAAGACATCCATCTAATGCTATACAAAACTGTTGCAAAAAAATGACAGACCATCTAACAAGTCATGGCCTCTAGAATAAAGAATCAACATAAAATATAATATGGAAACTAATGTGCTTCCCTTCACTGGTATAATGTGCGATGGTCGTCAGTAATATTGAGAGGCACCTAACCTCCTCTGGACCAAAAGAAGAAATATGTAGCTGACCACCAATCACCTGAAATTCGTAGGAGAAAGTATATCATCCCTAATGTATCTTTGGGACTACATGAAATGACTCCCTGCTACATAACCAGCGGGAACATTTGGGAACTGGGGAAAATCCTCCCCTCCTAGATAGGCCAATAATAAAATAAATTTCCTCCTAAGTGGGTTGATACCACTGGCCAGGACCAACTCGAAAAGCCTGTTGGTGGGCATCCCACCTATAGATCAACTGTACTAATAACCCACTATGCCCCTTCAGGGACGTAGCCTCATCGTACAACTTAAGGAGGCTTACCTCCCTTAAGAGAAACTGGGTGGGTGCTGTAGTAGGGCAAGGGTACACAAGTTTTTCCCTCTCCCATGCCTCCTACTGTTGTATCATGTTATATTTTTCCTCCCTCTGCTCTTATTGTTACCTTTCCTCTCTCTGTAGATGTCGTTGAATGATTCAAATATTAAATACATCAACCTCCCTCATACATAAAACCTAATTTTTTTTATTAAATGAAAAATGTATTTACAAATATATAAATATACATTTGATCAAAAAACAAAAAAAAAACATTCGATGCGCCCAAAAAAACAGTCATGCACCGCCATTGGTGTGTACCTGTCTATCACACACCACAAATGCTGTGCATGAAAAAACTTCACGCACCACAAAAAAAAATATATATTACTTCAATAAATATTTTTGTGTGGTGCGTTGACAAAAATATCTGCCTCCGGGTGGTTGTTATAGCGTAACGCACCGCTAGCTGTTAATATTTGACCAGTGGTGGTGGTAGTGCGTTCCCATAATATGGACACACTAGGCCGTTATGCCAATTTTTTCATAATTCCCAGTGCGTTACGATAAATGTCTGCACCAATGTAAAAAAAGTGTTATTTTAAAAAAAATTCAATTGTCAGTGTGGTTGACAACCGACATGCACCACACTATTTTATTGTTATAGCGGTGCGGTTTTTCTCCGTAGCGCACTGGGCTATCACATTTATTGCTTGGTGTAGTTTTCATTACAACCATTAGCATTGTGGCCTATAAATTTACAGGATCACGCAGGATTTTTTTTCTTCAAAAAAATGATGAATTTCAACTCAATTTAACAAATTAATCTACTAAAAGCTTAAGTTGTTGGTGAAAAAAAAGTATATTACCTGCACATTTGTGTGTCGAGGAGGCATATTTGCAACGGAATACTAAAAACCAAAAATTCCCACCATTTTGCAAAATTCGAAGTCCACGCAGTGAGCAATAGGAAGAAGTAATGCGGGCAATGGGAGCATCGATGGCAGGGCACCTCAGAGAAGGAAATATCACACCGGTGCTTGAGATCTCTATAACACTGTAACAAGTAAAAATGATTTTTTTATGACAGATAATTTTTTTTTAAATGAACCCTTTTTCAGTGTGCTTGATTATGAGATGCACTAGGCAGTTGTATCAATGGCGCACCACACTTATTTATGGTGTGCTGGATTACTGAGACACACCAGTCCAATTTTTATGGAGAGTACAGCGTCTCGGTGTGCCATTTGATAGTACACACTGGTGCGCTTTATATAAAACACATCGGTGTGTTGTATGTATGTAGTGAATTAGTACTTAAAAATAAATCCACAACACTTCTTTAGCCTCTACTATGCACCGGTGCGTTACATATATATCAAGTGCAATGGTGCTTGTTATAATTATAAACGAGCCGCAAAAAAACATCCACATAAACCTCGACCCACAAACCTCCTCTAGTGACCTCCACTACAAATGGATGCTTGGGCTATTTTTATAAGGGATTCCTCAAAAAATTCTGCTAGAGGGTCGCTTCCTTGTAGTGTGGGAAGCCCAAATGATCTTCCATCATCCATTGAACTTGTGCCCTGCGCCCTCCCTTGAGCTCTTTCTCTATTGTTGAGTTCATGAGCACATCCCTAAGCCCTGAAACTTAACCTCCTCATGCCTTCAGCCTTTCAAAGTGTGCCCTTGTTCCTAAAATTTTCCTTGTCCTCTCTGAGGAAAATGTTAATTCATGAAAAAAAATCAACATGAAACAATCTATAATAGGATATTTTTCAGGTTGATGTTTTCTTTCCATGAGTGATTGCATTTGCAAGTATTTCAATAATGACATGGAAAGGATTCTTGAAGATGATTGGGCAAAGATGGTAGTTAAAGGAAGCAATCAAGAACGAAGAACACATTGTAATATTGATGATCAAAGAAGCCTTAAGACTTAATGATATCAAAGGCCCTTTAGTGGGTGAAGACATCAACAACATGGGAGTTGAATGCAAGATTAAAGACGCAAGTGGTAACCTTATTACCTATCAAAGAAAGTCCATGTCTTCAGTCACTATGAATCCTAGTCATCAATGATAGTGACGTGTCACATAATGATGTTGAAATTATGATGTAATCATGTAATTATTGTAAAGAAAAATAAATAGAATTCCAAGACTCATTTTTGCAGAAAAGAGACATGTATAGAAGTCCAAAAGACATGTAATTCCAAGGTTCATATGTAATTCCAAAATTCATTTGGAAGTTCAAGGGTTATAGAAGTACAAAGGTCATTAGAAGTTGGAAAGTAAAGAATCATGAGGATTTTAAAAAACATGCCTCAAGTTATCAAAGGAACCTCATTACTCAAGCAAAGGAATTTTAACCTTGGATTCTCCTACAAGGAATGAGAGAGGGAGAGAGATAGCACTTTTGGGGAGCAAGTAGTGGCTCTAACGCTCCACTATTGGAGCTAGTGATGTTCGTTGTATTGATGTATCTTGGAAATTTTTCTTAATACCTGAATCCATTTCGCCAACACATTTTCTTGCATAGATCATGGATGTTTTAATACTACTCTTCTAATGTTTGTAGTTTGTGTTTCCATTCACATGTATTGAAGTAATTAAACTATTTTGGTGAATTTGGTTCTAAACTTGTTGGAAATGTGTCATGATGATTTAAAAGTTGTAGCATCTATGTGAAATATTTCGTTTTATGTCTAACTATTCTTTTTTGTTTATGTGTGTGTGTCTCCACTAGATTAGTACTATTACTTCTCTTTTTAGGCTCACTTTCTCTCCCTTGTAGTCAAATAACCTTGTTACATTTACAACTGAACATTCACAAGGCACATTCTCTTGCTCATTCAAAATCAAATGTGCACTTATATTTCATTCTAATTGCTTAAGCAAAGGACAATACCTAATTAAACAACAATTGGGCCATATTTTCTAATGGGACTCCTACACCAAACAGTGTGAGGTCTAATTGAAGACTCATATCAGGGAGATCCCCTGTATGTTGGAGGTTTCCAACACCTTCAACATTTTGGCACTAGAAGGAGGGAAACCAATTGTTTATGGTTGAGAACTCTTCACATCCCAATCATTAAGTTTCTAGATAAGGAAGTAATATCTTGAGCATTATCCCAACTCCTATGCTTGAGGTAGGAGGGTATTCTCATCTTGGTTTGGAGTTGGCTTATGAATTGACATATGAAAAAATCTAGGAAATTCCAACTATTACCCGTTGGTTTTCGAAATCTATTGCTTTACTCCTCATTTCTCATAATATTCCCCATCATCCCAAGAAGAAAGAAATAACTTTTATTGGTGTATTTTTTCATCGGTGGAAGATTTGGTCTTTTCCACTCTTGATGAATTAGCATTGTATTCATAAGATACACTTTAGCCAGAGATTCTTCCCCCCATTCATGAAGAATACAAGGAATATATTATTCTTTTTTATGGAGAACAACCAATAGTTGATTTGGATTTTAATGATGGTTTAAACAGTGAAGGATATGGCTCATCAGACTTAGAAAAGGAGGAGGATAAAAGAGACGAATACATGGCTGATCAAGACTTGGATTGGATGGTCCAAGAGCCACTTTCTCTTTTGGATAACCTTCACAAGATAGCTAGACATATAGATAAATGTCTATCTATGTTTTATAATGACAAATGGACAAAGGAAAAGTATTATATCGATGATTTCTACATGTATATTGAGGTATGGTACGAAGATGTTTATTGTATTTGTTTCCTTCCACATTAGAAGCTAGAGAATCAACATGGTACTATATTATACTTGTTAATTCAATCCATGGTTGGAAGGAGTTTAAGAAATTGTTTATGGATAAATTTTGTGATGAAAAAACTCCCGCCATGTTGTTAAAAGATCTTGAAAATATCAAGATGGGGGATAAGGAGAAACTCAAATATTTCAATCAAATATTCAACCACATATTAAACAAGTTCCCCCCATACTCGTAGCCTCATGACTCTATCACTATAGATAATTATAAAAATTCCTTGCCAAGAAATATTTCTGATTTTGCTAAAAGAGTTATAAAGGATATACTGGCTTTAAACTTTGCGGAAGAAATCATCGTAGAGAAATGCATGCCAGTGGAACTATTGCAAATGATGATGAATCTAAAGACTCCAAGGAAACCAGAAAAAAAATCTCAGTCTTCTTTAAGTAAGGATAAATAAAAGGATTATGTTGATATTGAAAGGTTGAATAGATATTTAAAGGAACTCAATAATGAAGTCTCAGAATTAATGAGAAAGTCAAGTGAGGCCTCTACCAATAACAAGAACAACAAAAACAATAAAAAAGCTAAGTCTTCACAAATTTATAATGTTGGGATGAATATTGAAAGTATAAGCATGGATAACTATTTTTGCTTCCATCAAGAATCGAATTCAGAGAAAACGTTCCCACAACGTAGCCACACCATGAATGCTTTGATAATGCATATTGTTCATACTTTACTAGACGATGAGCAGTCTAAGTGAATAGAAGAAACAAATTAACCTACAAAAATTGAGGAAAGTACATGTATTGGACATGAAAATAAGACTTTCGATTTTATTCTCAACACTGAAAAGAATAGTGCTGAAACACCACCTCAAAGTGAAGCCCCTCCTCAATAGAAAATTGGTCATTATAATTTTAGGAGAAAAGGATTTATTCCCAAGTCAGAATTGGTGAGACAAGAGTTAAAGAAGAAATTGTTAAGAAGGCTCTCACATCCAACCAATATTTCTTCGAATACAAAAAATAAGTCTGGAAATGATGCTACTTCTAAGGACACTTCCACTAGTAGCAAAAAAAATCCTATCACTTTGGAAGCTTATAATAAAGGTACACCTACAGACACTTCAAGATTGTTTACTAAGAATGAAACTATTGATTATAATATAGTTGAAGACTTCAAGAGAGCTCGTGCTAATATTTCCATATCTAAGATCGCAAAGATAAGAGGGCAACATGAAATTCTTGTCCAATCCTTCTCAAAGCATCCATCAGGTGACAAAGGTTCTACTTCTCAAAAGGGTCTAGTAACTCTTCTAGAACTCTCGAATTTGTAATTAATGTTGTAAATTTAGATGCTAACAGTATTTTCCACCAATTTTTTCTAAATTTATAAATATTTAATTAAATTTTCCATAATTTTTTGGTTGATTGAGTTGCATCTATGAATATAATTCCATTATTTGTGGCTAAGAAAGTTAATTCTAAATGGGATAAAACTGATGCATAAACCATTCATTTGGACATATCCATTGTCCAAGATATTGGTGAACTGAAGAATGTTATTATCCAATTATCATATGATCACCAAGTACACCAATGCATAAACATTGTAATTATCGACATCCATTAAGCCTATAGCATACTCCTAAGTTGAGAGTGGTCTAGTAAATTACAAGGGTATTTTTCTATAGATTGGTCACACTTTTGTCTTACATGTAAGGGGCAGAAAAAACCAAAATTGAGTGGAAAGTGTACCATACATGAAATATATTGTGACACAAACTGAGGGTCATAATGAGAATGTTGCCTTTGCAGATATTATCTTCGGAATTTTTTTTTTTGGATACCGACCGTGGGTGTTATCAAGTAAAACCATCACCTGTCACATTTGATACATAGTTAGACTTCCTTCCTTGTACTCAAACTAGTTTTAATGAATCCTATAACATAGATGAACATAATAGTAATAATACTATAGGAACTAGTTTAGTTGATAATATTTATAATTTTTACTTTGATGGTTCAAAAATACAGGATGGCTCTGGAGTTGGCTACATACTCATAGAAACACATAATAAAATATGCATCCTATCATGTCGTTTGGAGTTTGAGTGCACAAATAATACTGTCAAATATGAAGCATTCATGCTTGGACTAAATAAATTCATTGACATGAAGATAGAGTTGCTCAAGTTAATTGGTGACTAAGAAGTGGTTACTCGACATGTACAAAACACTATCCACTGTGTTCCACCAAATCTTAAAAACTACCAAAAGGAGGTATGGCGATTGATTACTTATTTTAAATCTTTTAACATTATTTTTTTCCCTAGACTTAGAAATGAAAGAACAAATACATTAGCTAATGCAACCACTAGAATTTATCCTTTGAATTTTTTTTTTTCTATAGAGATTATATATAAACCATCGGTACCAGGTAACATCACTAATTTTCATTTTTTTAATGACGACCGATAGATACTGCATTTTATGGCTAATGTGGATGTGTTTAAAGATGTTTCCATTGAGGAGGATGAGCACGACAAGGATTTGTAGGAAGCATCTAATGTAATAAAAGGAAATACTATGCCTAAAGATATAGTGTCCTTGAAAAAAATATATAACATGTAAAACCAGTTTAGGGGATTGATTAATATTAGGACTCAGTGCTTAAGGTTGTCATTCAAATAATTAAATTTGGGAACTCAAGAAGATTCAAAATATGTAAACCTCGGAACATTTTATTCTCCACAAGAATAACAAGCCTTTATTTTCCTTTTAAAAAAGTACCGAGATGTGCTTGCATGGGTATACGATGATTTGAAGACATATGATACTTGTATTATCCAAAATGTCATTCCCATTAAAGAATGGGTGAAAAATTTTCAGCAGAAGCTAAGGAAATTTCATTGAATTCTGGAATGCATAATCCTAAAGGAGTTGAGGAAGTTGGATGCTCAGACCATTTTCAAAGTTAGAGGTTCTACTTGGGTTTCAAATTTAATCCCTGTTACAAAGAAGTCCGTTGAGATAAGGTTATGTGTCGACTTTTGTAATATCAATTCGACAAAATATAAAGACAATTAACTAGTGCCATCCATGGAAAAAATCCTCCAAACAGTCTCTCGGTCTGAGATGTTCTCACTGTTAGATGGATTTTTTGGCTACAATGAAGAGCTAGTGGTAGAACTAGACCATCACAAAAATACCTTGAGGAATAAATGGGGAACATTCTCCTTTAAGTGCATGCCAATTAGGCTTATCAATTTTTATGCTACATTTCAAAGAGTAATGGACATTGCCTTTCGTGGCATGATTGTCCAAAGTGTATTTGTTTATCTTGATTATGTTATTTTATTATCTAAAAGAACATCAAACCACGTGCATCATCTAAAACAAATATTTGAGTGCTGTCGCATATATGGGATTTCTCTCAATCCCCAGAAAAGCATCTTCGGTGTGTCAGAAGGAATTCTCATAGGACACATCATTGCAAAGAGTGAAATTAAAATAGACCTCGAAAAGGTCAAAGTTATAACTCAAATCTCGTTCCTAGTAAATAAGAAGGCTATTAATTCTTAGGGAAAATTAATTTCTCGTGCAAGTTCATCTTTGAATATGCTAAGATCATTAAACCATTACAATAAATGATTAAGAAAGATGCAATTTACAAATGGGAAAAAAGAGAGAAAGATACTTTTGCTCAAATTAAACAATATATATCTGATGTGCTTGCTTTGTTTAGTCTTGGTTATGGAAAATATTTGCTGCTTAATACCTTCACCTCAGATTCATCTATTGCAGCTGTATTGATGAAGAGAGATACTGAAGGAAATGAAAGACCTATTTTTTTCATGAGTGTTGGTTTACAAGGGTCAAAATTTAATTACCCTGCCATCGATAAACAAGCTTACACTATATACAAGGAAGTAAAAAATTTCAGACCCCATCTCTTTAAAGACCACATAATATACATGTGTCTCATCTAGTGGTTAGAACACTCTTCGTGAAATAAGAGCTGGTTGAGAAGAGGGAAAATTGGATGACTTGTTTACAAGAATATGATTTTTATTTTAATATAGTTCATACTATTAAGGGTTGTGACCTCTATAAATTAGAAGAAAAAGTGAGAGATTCTCTATAGGAATATATTTCAGGATGGGAAAAGGAAAAATCAATGTATAACATTGAACAAGTTCCCCAAATAAGCACAATAGTGACATGGTACTGAGATATATGACAATTCCTAGAGCATGATAACTTTTCCACACATTTATCAAATAAAAAAAAGAGGGAGTTTTCCCTTAAACCTCTATCTTATCAAATTTTTCATGGAGTTCTTTTTAGAATGCACCACAATGGTGTATTTCTAATATTTCTCGAGCCTCAAGATATGGAGATGGTATTAAGAGATATGCATAACTGACCGACATATGGCCACTATGTAGGTGATACTACTATGTATAAAGTAATGAGGGTTGGTTATTATTGGCCTACCCTATTCAAGGATGCTTATGCTTATGTTTCCAAGTGACCAATTTGTGAGAGATGCATTGGTTGAGATCATAAGTCAGCCACCCCACTACTACCAGTAGAAGTTGAGAAACCCTTCCAACAATGGACTAGATGTTATTGGAGAAATATTCTCACATTCATCAAGGCAACACAGCTACATTATAAAAAAAACATATTATTTGACTTGGTGGAAGAAATTAGTTCCTTTAAGTGAATTTAATGACCAAGAATTCATCCAATTATTTAAGAAAAACATTATAGCTAGGTTTGGCATACCAACATGTCTTGTCTTTGATAATGGGGCTTATTTTTCTTCGTTGAAAATTTATTAATTTACATTAGAGAATGGGATTGTGTTAAAGAATGCATCTGACTATTATCTAGAGGTAAATGGTTTAGCTGAATCAACAAACAAAAATCTCATTCGCATAATCAAGAAAACCATTTTCTTTTAGTAAAGGAACTGACACAATGATTTGATAAATGCATTATGGGATGACCATGTAACTCCTAATCCTTCCCTCAAAACCTCACCATACTTCCTAGTTTATGAAAAAGATGCTATCTTGCCTCCAAACCTATATCTCTCGGCCTTGAAACTCTCCCAAGAGTCCCAAGGTAGACCTTTCCTTCTGGTTCAAAGAAGGATAGATAATTTTCTCAAACTTGAGGAAGACGGGCACAAATCTAAAGAAATATTTGTTATGCATCGAACTTATATTAAGAACTATTTCAAAGAACAAAATTGCAGGGACTAAGAGTTTCAATGTGTATGAGTTAGTAATGAAGTGGGACCAATACCATGAAGAGAAATAAAAGCACATGAAGTTCTAATTCTATTTTGAATAACCCATATACCATCGAAGAGAAAATCGGTCATAAAGATTTCAAGATTAATTCCTTAGATGGGAGGACTAATCGTATTCCCATAAATGGTCGAGATTTGAAACTTTATTTTCAGTATAAAATCGAAGAAGTGTTTCCCATATAATTTTTTTCTTTTCTTTAGCCTCTGTTGTCAATCACATGTATGTCATGTCAAATTTTGTCTTGTCTTGTTTTGTGTCCTAGCCATTATATATAAATAATACCTTTTATGAAAGAGTGCATGGATTTGAAGGGATCTGTGGTGTAATAAAGAGGATATGTGACAACCACAATGTTTGGCTATTAGTTAGTTTTATTTCTTTGTTTTTGGATTATTCCATTGGTTGAGCTAAGTATATACAGAAAATACAATACAACCAAAAGGAAAAACTTGAGGGAACCTATCAGATTGACATCTATTATAGTATCCAAACTCCTTAACTTGGTATTAAATCTACCTGGTGTTTTCATGCTTATCCAATTTAGTAGAGAAAGTATAATGGGAAAATATATAGTGAGAAAAAAAATATCATAAGTTATATAAATACTTATCTGAAGGGGAAACCTCCTCTTCTCTCAATAATTAAAGATCCCTCTTCCACCCATTGAATATAATTTGTTGAAGCATAGTCCTATTTAATAAATAAATTAATGGTGAGAGAATAGAAAGGCTTCTTGTGTAGGGAGGTGAAGCAAGTGACTTCACCGGGGTACTCTTCAGGCTCACTAGTAGCGAAGCAATGCTTGTTCTCATGTATTGACTCTATGAGGGTACTATATAGAATTGTTGGAAGTGGAAAAACACCAAATATTAAACTCACACTCTGAATATCTTAAAATCTCCATTCACATTACCCTTTCCTATATTGAAACAATTGTGATATGGAATATCTTTTATGTGTTTGAACCAAGTAAAGGAAAGTAAGATGAAAAGTATACAACTAGGTCGAAAGGGGAAGTCAAGGCAATATAATTAGTGAGGAAATAATTCCTGAAGGGATGAAACTTTAGCTGAAAGATATTCATAGATAGAAAAACTAAATATCATCCAATGTGTCGCCAAGTCTTGTCGTTGCTACAACACCCTCCAAAATTTCACTACATTCAAATTTTGGAGCCTACCCAACTTCCACATCAACTGTCTCTTTGATTGTTAAGTGTTGTTTCAAGTAATTATACATGTCTCAAGTTTTATTTATCATTATCAAGTGTTGTCAAATTTTTTAAAACATCTCTATGCACTTCATGGTTATAACACATTTGTTTCTTTTAAAACAACACTTTTGGTCGTAGTTGCACACACTTATTTTATTGTACTTGGGGAATGTTTGAAAAATAGAATTTAGATGTGTATTTATCATTTTTCAAGTCTATATAATTCTTATTAGTGATTTGGTAGGTGTAAAACATTATTTTATGTCTAGACTCATTGTGTTCACCCCCTGTTCTATCCTCTAGAATTAGACAAATTTGGTTGCACAAGTTAACTCATTAATGATAAAAGTGAAAAAGTTCACTCTAAATCCTTGATCATTGATCCTTAATTATTTATAAGTATTCCATGTTCCTTACGGGAGTGCATAGTGCACTCCTAAGCCTCATTCTTATTCCTTTTTGTGAGGCGTGCCCTCCTTTACCCTCTTGAGTGCATGAACACACCTTGAATCCCTGAAGTGTAACCCTTCAGCTTTTAGCCCTGCATCTCGTACCCTCTTTGGCCTCTTGAGAACATGAGCACACCCCAAATACCTAAAGCCTCTTCCCTTTATCCTTTGAAATTGTGTCTTGTACCCTCCTTGTATCCCTTAAACACACAATGGACTTGGGAATCCATAATGCTCTTCCTTCGTCCTTCAGACCTATTCCCTATGCCCTCCCTTGAGCTCTTTCTTTCTTTTTGAGCACATGAGAGCATCTCGAAGCCCAAAAGCTTGACGTATTCAACCCTTCCTCCTTTCAAAGTGCACCCTTGCGGCCAAAATTTTACTTGTCCTCTCGGAGCGCACTGGTAAGTAATGAATAGAAAATAATCATGAAACATGCTAGAACAAGATATATTTTATGTTGATTTTCTGTTTCCTTGAGTGACTGGAGTTGCAGGAATTTCAATAACATAATGGAAAGGATGCTTGAAGAATATCAAGAAAATAGTGTAGTTAAAGGAAGCACCCAAGAACCAAGAACACATTGAAATCTTGATGATCAAAGCAGCCTAAATACTCCATGAGATTAAAGACCCTTTAGAGGGTGAAGACATCAAAAACATGGTAGTTGCATGCAAGATTAAAGGCACAAATGGAAACCTTGTCACCTATCGAATAAAGTCCATGTCATCATTCATTATGAGTCCTGGTCATCAATGATAGTGACTTGTCACATGCTAATTTGAAAATTATGATGTAATCATGTAATTATTGTAAAGACAAATAAATATAAGTCCAAGAAGCATGTATGGAAAAAAGAGCGATGTATAGAAGTCTGAAAGATATGTAATTCCAATTTTTTTTTGGAAGATCAAGGGTTATATAAGTCCAAAGGTCATTTAGAAGTTGGAATGTTAAGAGTCACAATGATATGAAAAGTCATTCCTCAAGCTATAAAAGGAGCCTCATTACCTAAGAAAAGGACATTGAACCTTGGCTTCTCCCATAAGGCATTAGAGAGATAGATATAGTACTTTTGGGGAGAAAGTAGTGGCTCTAACACTCCAATATTGGAGCTAGTAATGTTCATTGTACTCATGTATATTGGAAATTTTTCTTAGTATTTGAAGCCTTTTTGATGACATATTTTCATGCACAGATCATTGATGTTTTAATAATATTCTTCTAATGTTTGTAGTTTATGTTGGATTTCATATGTACTAAAGTAATTGAATTGTTTCGGTGACTTTGGTGCTAATATTGATGGAAATGTGTTGTGATGATATAACAATATTAGCATATATGTGAACTAATTTTCCTGATGTCTAATGATTATTTCTTGTTTATGTGAAATTGAATCCAATTGTCTGAAATTGTCTCCAATATTACTTCTATTTTAGAGGCTCACTTCCTCTCCCTAGCAATGAAATAACCTTGATACATATACAACTGAAAATTCACAAGGCACACTCTCTTGCTCATTCAAAAGCACATGTGAACTTATTTCTCATGCTAATTTATCAATCCAAGTCAAATCCCCAAGTAGATGGTAGCCATACAATATTTCTAGATGGGACTATTACAACAAACTATTATGAAACTAACTCCAAAAATAGAAGAAAAGATAGATCAACACCTTAGAAATAAGCCACTTTGAGGAGGAAACCTCCTTTACATTACATAAATGAGCAATTCTTGGATGTTAAAATGACAAAACCTCCTTTCTGTATATAGGAGTCCATCAGGGCACAATATAATGCTAGTGGAACTAACAATAATAATTTAAGGGCACAATAATAACAATATGGGGGTTACACGGGTACAACAATAACAATAAGGGGCCTACACTAACAACAATAAGGGACTACACTAGTAATATAGGGGCCTAACATGTCCCTCTCCTTCAAAAAAGTGTTGTCCTCAACAATTGAGTAGTTATGGATGCTTCTGTATAAAATTATCATCCTCCCATGTAGAATCTTCAATGGGTAAGTTCTTCCACTTGATGAGATACTCTGAAATTGAACGATTTCATAGCTATCGAGTTCTTGTTTCCGTGACTACTTCAAGTTCCAATATGATTTTTCCTTCCTCATAAAGTTCTGGCAATATTATTTGAACTTGAATTTTGTCACCTATAACCTTCTTTAAGCATGAAACATGGAAAACTGGATGCACTCGAGAAGAAGCAGGAAGCTCCAATTTGTATGCCATAGTACCAATATTTTGCAACACCTTGTAAGGACCATAGTACTTTTACGATAATTTATTATCCTTCTTAGCTTGCATGAGGGACATTTGTTTGTATGGTTGTAGCCATAAAAATACCCAATCGCCTACCTCAAAAATTCTCTCGTTGTGATGTTGATATGCCTGTTGTTTCATTCGAATTTGTGCCAAATTGAGGTTATCCTTTAAGAGTTGGAGAACTTGTTGTTGATGCTCGATGTGATCTTCCACTTCTTGAACCTTATAATTTTCTCTTAAAGATGATGTGATGGAAGGTAGATGATATCCATAAAGTGCCATAAATGAGGTCATTTTTGTTGCAGTATGGAAGGAAGTGTTATACCACCATTTAGCCAGAGGTAACCACTTGAACCATTGTGTTTTCCTATCAAATACAAAACAATGAAGATATCCTTCTAAAAATTTTCACCATCTCAATTTTCCCATCAAATTGAGGATGATAAAATGAGTTATGAGCTAGTTGAGTACCCAAACAAGAAAATAATTCCATCCAAAAATTTCCAGTAAAAATGTGGTCTCTGTCACTTATAATAATCTTTGGGTTTCCATGTAGCTTTTGAATTGTTTCCATAAATGCAGTAGCAACCGTACTTGCTTTAAATGGATGAGATAATGCATAAAAGTGCACATACTTGGTAAGATTATCAACTAACACCATGACGACACTCTTACCTTCGGACTGAAATTGATACACAGGAAACTACAATCCATTTACTTTTGACCAATTTTTATAGAATTCCAATCCAATGCTCAGAGAGAGAGTTATGACGGTTTTCCCAAGGTCACCTCTTTGCGATGAACTTCGGGAGCCTCCACAAACCCTAAATTCCATAGATCATATCTCCGAACATATTATGAACCAAGATTTGGAATTTTTACATAATGTTCCTGAGGATTTCTAAAAATGGGTTGTTCTTTTTAACATCTGGACCTTCGTAGAAAAAATGTTATAGCGAAAATTGCACGATGTCTTGTTTGAAGCAAGGAAACTCTAGAATCCAAAGCTCCGATACCAAATGTTATGAAGCCAACTCAAAAAATAGAAGAAAATATAGATCAACGCCTTAGAAATAAACCACTTCGAGGGGGAAACCTCCTTTACATTATATAAATGAACAATTCGTGGATGTTCAAATGACAAAACCTCCTTTCTATATATAGGAGTCCATGGGGTCACAATATAATGCTAACTGACCTAAAAATAATAATGTAAGGGCACGATAATAACAATATGGGGGTTACAGGTGTACAATAATAACAATACAGGGGCTACACTAACAACAATAAAGGACTACACTAGTAATATAGCGACCTAACACAAACCATGTGAGGTTTAATTAATACTTCATATCGGGGAGATACCCTATATGTTGTTGGTTTACAGTACCATCAAGACAAGGGTACTAATACTCATGATGAATCTGAAACAACTAGATCAGGTTATTGGAGCTCATATATATCCTACCTAACCTACAATTTTTAAGCATAATGCTCCTCCTCCATCTAGAAGTATAGTTTCTATTAATGCAAACTCTTCCAACCTGGAGGTTAATTCATCGATCTCTTCCGAAGTTGTTGCCCATTATTTTCATTTTTTTCTCTTTGGAATCCAGGTACTGTAGTGACCAAACTTACCACAATTGAAGCATTTTATTGTCAAAAAATATTTCTTCTTATTTTCTCCTCCCTTCCAGCCTTGTCCCTAAGTGGGACCTTTAGAAAAACCTTTTATGGGTTTTGATTATCTTGTGTTCTCAGTCTCACTAACACAAATCGAGACTAGAACACATGTCCTATGCTACAAAAACTAACAATACTCACTATTCCTTAAGCATTGAGATGATTCAAAATTCAAAGTAAATATCCATATCCCAGAAAATGTACATTAGAAAATTTGTGTACAAATTTTGCATGATTGAATGTATTAATCTCTCTACTACAATGGAACAAAAATTGAAGCTCAGATCAAATTAAGGGGAATTGGAGGATGCCACCAAGTATAGACAACTTATGGATAGCCTCATCTACCTTATCACTACCATACTAGATCTCTGATTTTTTCGTGGAATCCTTTCTTGATTCATGCAAAAGCCTTGTGAAGGACATTGGTATACTTAAAAGAGGATGTAATTTACTTAAAGGGAAATATATATTTTGGATTTAAGTACTCTAAGATGAATTACTTGAACCTAATTAGATAATTTTATGGGGACAAAGAAAATGGAGTATCAAATTTAGGCTACTTCATGAGTATTGAATCAACTACTATCTCCTAGAGGTCACAAAAATAGTTAGTTCAAGTAGATTCCACAACAAAATTGGAAAATTTGGCAGCTGTAAAAGAAACAAAAGAAATTGAGTGGCTTGGGAAAATAATTAATATTTCTAGGAGAAATAAGTGAATACAAATCCTCTTCTAGTTGACAATACTGCTACAATCACGTTGGATAAGAATCCTAGATTCAATGATTGGACCAAACACATAAACACACATTATAATGTAATTCAATATCATATAGAGGCCAAGAAAATTCATTCCATAACTGATAAAATTGAAAACATATTCACCAAATCACTTGGGAAAGAAAAGTTTGAAAAGTTCATGATAATACTTGTTCTCACAAACACCCATTTGGCTTAGGGAGTGGGAGGAGTAAGAGGGGGGAAATGTTGTAATCATAATTCTTACAGATGTTGCATTAATTATAAATGTTTTAAATAATAGAAAATAAAGAGTCATAGGTGGATAATAGGATTTACTCTCACCAATATATGTCAAAAATAAGAAGGAACTCTCACCAAATTCATAATGAAATGGGGAGATTGGAAAGACTCAAATGTTGTGAAAGGAAAGAATATGTAAGGTTTATGATTGTAAAAACGTAGAGGATAAAAATCATTTTCTCATGGAGTGCACAACTTGCAAATAGATTAAATCTCATTTAAAAAAAAGAATACCTCTAACATTTATAATATGTGAATCAAAGAAAATCAACGTGAGATTAATAATGGTATTTCTAAGTTATTTGATGGTAGAAAGTGTTATCTAAGTTTAGATTGGAAGTAAAAGTTTTTTTTTTTTTTTTAATTTTGTTCAAAAGATTCAGGTGCATTGACAGTTTGATTGTTAGCGCTAATTTGAAAACGTTGAATAAAGGCACTAACAGTTGGATTGTCAGCACGAATTATATATATATATATATATATATATATATATATATATATATATATATATATATATACATCTCTGTGTGTGTGTGTGTTTGTGTGTGAATTTTTAAGGAACTGATCAATTAGTTGAATCCTATTTTGGTGAATCTGGCTCAAGCTTCACAAAAAGGTTACTATTTCAAACATAATGACACAAACTCAACAGTCAAAGTGGAAAGGTGCCAATCATGTTTTCTTTCCACTTCATAAAACTCAGCTTTTTTAGAATGTTTTTTAATGTAAAAGATAGAAACTTCAGGCACAATTTTCTAACAAATAAGAACAATTTTTTGAATATATATATATATATATATATATATTTTGTCAGGAACAAACCCATTAACAAAAAAATCTTTCATATTTTGCACAGATATCACAATTTTTGAGATTCGAATGGACCTTTGAAGCCTATTTTTTTGGATTTCGCTAGAAAAATCTCATGGACAACTGTTGATGAGCCACCTCATCGATCGACCTGGGAATGAAATAAACAGGTGAAAAAAACACTTGTCAATAGAGGATAAACAATCAAGGATGAAGTGGAAACTAGTTACATGTGGCAGAGGTTTTCAAGGCCAAAACATCAGTCAACAATACAACTAATTCCTAAATTTGAGACTCCAATTATAGATATTTTACAATTTTTTAAAGATTAGTTCTATCTTTAGTTTCATTGATAGGATTAGATATATGTTTGGACTTGAAGAAAAGTAAGTAGAGTAAAAATGGGTGATTATCATGGGACAACAATTGAGTGATATCTTAGGCTCAAATCAACACCCCACTTTCAGGCATCATCTAAGCATATTTTTAGATACACATGGTAGAGATTTTCAGGCACAAAATTCGTAGGATAATTTTGTCTCTAATTGGAAATATTAACCATAGATTTTCAGGAATATATCAATGGCCTATTTTAGTCAACATTTTTAGATTTCATGGTGTTGAAAATGGCAACAAGAAAAGGCTTCTAATTTAATTTTCCCTTCAGTAAATTAGAAGTAAATTGTAATTCCACATCACATGACAACTTGTACGAGTTAAATAATTTAGGAAGGCTCAGTTGGTTTAGTTAATTCGATTTGAGGGTCAAATTAGAGGCATGCAGAGCATCCCCTACATTATAGGAACCCTAGTTGAGTTTATTTTGAGTTGTAATTAATTAACTCAATTTATTTGAGTTAAAATTAGTTTAACTAGTTCTAACTATTGGAGGAACTGGAGAGAGGTCAAAGTGTGAAAATTAGATTTAATTCACATGTAGTGATCAATCATATAACTAATAATTCACTCATAAATAACACATGCATGTCAGTTCTTAGAAAGACCTAGTTGAGATTGGAGTTAAAGGGAGGTGTACCATCAGTTGTATAAGCATCCAATTGTATATGTGTTTCAATGAGGCATAGGAGGAGCCTTGATGTATCACACAATCATTATTGGGAAATTTCCTTATTAATAATACCTAGTTAATAGAGGAAACTATGCAAGTAAATATGGATCTCTCAGGCCAAGAATTTGGTTAATTATTGAACCAAACTTGCTTAGGAATTAGTGAGACAAATAGAGAGAGTACAAAGGTTTCTTAGGAAGAGAAATAACATTGTAATATTCTCATATTCTTTGAGTTATGAAATATACATACATACATACATACATACACACACACACACACACACACACACACACACATATATATATATATAATGGGGTTTTTAGCTGAGGCTTTTCCCAGATAAATCATTGTGTTGTGTGATTGGAATTCTTTGTCCTTATTGTTCATGTGATTATGTGATCGTAATTATTTTCGCAATTAAAAGAGTATATTGAAGTATTTTTTTTAGCATATTACAAGATGAGTTGAATCTATGTGGATTTTCTACATGGTATCACAGTAGAAATCACTATAGAAGTGTTGGCTTGATGGGGCCTAGACCCAGGTTCAGAGTGATTGCGCAGTCCAACAAAACCCACTATTACCATCACTTTCTACAATGATTAGCTTGAGAAGATTGAAGTCTCATCTGAGGCAATATAGGAGGATGCTAGAACCAGGTTTCTGCATCCAGAGGGATAGATGACACTGGCTTCAGGACTTTTCCTTCTTTACAGAGCTTTGTCAGCTAGATCTATTAATAATACAAGAGATATTCAACACAACTGTTGAACTTACTCACACACTACACACTTTACTTATTTATGCCTTAAACAAAGTAAATAACAATAAAAAAATGCATTATTTAGTTACCGATCAAAGCCCTTATCCCTCATAGATAATCAGAAACAAAAAGTAAAAGTAAAAAACATCAATATAGCTTAGATATTTCTCAACAAATCTTTCATTAATAGCCAAATCTTCTCATACATCCACTATCCACCCTGCGGACACAGCTGCAGGGGTCTGCATACACAGCTACAAAATTCCTAAGGTCTCTGCACAAACGGCTGCAGGATCCTTTCCTCTAAACCAAAACAAACACTCTTACAAAAATATTACATCAAAATTCATCTCTTATCTCTATCAATTAAAATTATGCAAAGCTTACTTATGACTTCTATATAGACTCCTTAATAGATTTGGAATTTAAAATACCATGGTAAAAAACCATGGGCAAAGTCTAACGTTCATAAAATTATCCCTTCCCATTACATAATAAGGGGATTTTACCCACCCAAAAGCCCCTAAGACTCAAAATAGACTCTGGACTGTGCGCTCCACTCCTCGATCTACGAATTCTTTCTCTGTTGTTTACTTCGTGGGGGATCCCAGCTCCAACAGCCTCCCAACATAAAACTGTGACACATCTTGAGTCAAAATAGTGGTGCACCATAGATATTTGTTTCAATGCCTCTCAAGGAATCCTTCAGTGGTGGAATGGTGTGGGTGCACTAATTTGCAAAATATCGAACTCCTCCGAGTAGTGGTTCTGTGATTTCCTTAGCTTCCTTTTGCTCCAGTCCTCTCTGACTCGTGCATCGCCCTTTGAGCTTATTTTAAATAGCTTGGGAGAGTTGAATGGCCTTAGCTTCCCATGGCTCCATTTTAGCAATAAATAGCTGCTTTTTTCGATGCAACTCCTCAACCTATTCCTCTAAAAATTTACCATTCTCAAGGCGGGTAAGCCGTTGTATTGGTGCTAAGGTCTTCGTAGTGGCCTTGATTTGATTCATCTATTCAAGTTTATTGCACACTTCAGCCTTGATTTTATGTACTTGAGGATCCTCAACAGTGAGGACCATACATTCAGAGCTTCTCCAAATATGTCCACACACACTTGTATTCGGGACTCAATCTGTGTTGTGGAAGTTTTTTGCTCTGATGTGTGCTTCTCTCATACTTCAGGTGGAGTGCCATGCTGCAATTGCATCTGCAGCTCGATAATTTTCATTTCCATTTCCATCCTTACTTCGCCGAATTAAGCCTTAGAGTCCTTGACAACTCTGGCCAACTTGGTCACTTTTACCTTAGGCACAACTCCAGCCTTAATCTCAAGATTTGGTAGCTCAATGCATGCCTTAAAGATAGATTCCTCCATCTTCTATCGTTGTGTTCCTCTGTCATTCCTCCTGGACGTCTTGAATAACTAGAAGAGCGCAATTTTCCCTAATATTTAATTTCTTGTCGATGCATTAGTGAAACTCATGCAGAGCATGTAATGGCATCACAACAATATTCAGTGTTGTGTTCTACCATAGGACCGCCTGCATCATCTGTTCTGTCATATCGAAATAGAGTATTCCTGTAGTAATAGGAATCAGTGGCAGTCTCTATGTAGCTATTCTTGGACTAGTTTACGACCCTCTTGATGGAACCTTGCTCGTTTGCAATGCGCTCACCTAAACTGCACTCACCTACAACTGAAAATCCTGCAACCCTTTATGGAAATCATCCAACACTTTCTTGTATTGTTCTTCAATGTTGCCTCAAAAATGATCATTGACCTGATGCAAAACATCCTCTATCTTGTCAATCTCCCCCTTAGTGAGGACCATTTCTATTGGGCCAACGGATTTGTCGAACTAGACCTTCTTTCTTGCACCACCCTTCTATGGTTGCCTTCGCTTGGTGGTAAAAGGGGAGGATGGGTCAGATGGATATGTTACAAGATATTCGCCAAGAATACCATCCCCACTAGTCTCTAGAGTCTTCACTTCGGTGTCCTAATGCCCTGTTGGCGTAGTGGGCTTGACCCCACTCATTCTTTCCATCTCTCTACCTTCATGCAATGGAGTTAACCAATTACTCAACCATTCGTGGATGATGGATTCTACGTCTTATTCTTTGACTAGGTACGACAACTCGTACCATACCCTCGCGAGGTCCTTCTTTGCTTGAATGTGTATTTGATGGAAGTTAGCTTTGAACTCTATTACTTGTCCATACTATTCCACAATCCTAGGTGATAACCAGAGCTTCTGGTTAATCACCATGTGTAAGCTCATTTCGAATCTGACCCAGAAAAATTTATTGGCCATAAACCTTTATGGATTTATCGAGTGCCACAACAAAGCATATCTCACTGCTTTTCACAAATTGATGTCTACAATGTTGAACTACGACCCCTCGGGCTCTCTCCATTCCATTAGTGCAATGAGAAGCAAGAGCCACGCTTAGTGGAATTTCTTGCCTTCTTCTTGAGTAGCTCTGCAATGGTGAGGAACTCCTGACATAAATAGCTAGCCAAATTATATACAACACCCTTGGAGCATTCTGCAGTTAAATTTATGATAGGTGTTGAAGCCTCCTCTCCACGACTCTTTATCATAATATTACCTGAAAGGATGTGTGCGCTGAAGCACACAATTCTTTCAGAAATGGAGTTAATGAAATAACCCATGGGTTACTTCATTAGGTAATATTCTTTATTCATTTTATCCATGATTTTCTTGTCAAGGATATTATGAAAAAAATCCTCCGCAGGGTCCCCCCAAGACAAGGAAGGGTCGTAATTCTTCTTATGAGTGTCTTGGTAATAGGGATCTTCTTCCCTAGCCATAAAAAATCGATGTGCACCAAGGCAAACAATTGACGCACACATATAGTGTTAATGGGACTTCTCCCTAAGTGTGACACCTAGAGCATGTTGAGTATCCTTGATTGCTAGATATACTTCACCCACTTCATTGGCTCTAATCTCATCATTCCACCTGGGTAGGCATGCTTGCGTAGATATAAGATAGGTTAAAACTATGGGGATTTTCTCCTGTCATTAAAAACTGAGTACTCGATTCTCAGTTGGGGCACTTCGACTAGTAAATAAACTTCAATTGGCACTTCCTCTAGAATCAATGGTGTGAACACCTTGTACTTCACTGTGTCGAGGTCCTTCACCAGCTCCTTAGCCTCTGGTTTCTAGGGTAGAATATAAGGAGGGAACCTGGAGAGAGGATAAACCTCCTCAACATCGATTTCCTCCTGTGCTTCCTCTTCTTCGTCATCATCATTTGATTCTACCTCCATGACCGTTTCCTTTTGCCGATCCTGGGCTGCCTTAGTTTGCTATTCCTTTGAGATTTTCTTCTGGGGTGAATATCGCAGGATTGGATTCTTAAGATTTGTAGACGAAGCCACACCCATGGTCTAATTTCTAGGAAACCTCGATCTTGTAACAATCGCTAGTGGCATATCCTTCATTGTGTTATTGGACCCTAGACGGATTGTGTGTATGAGCCCTACCTTGATCAATGCTTCTTGGAATGCTTTGAAGCTCTTATCTGAAATGAAATAGCTTGCTCAGCACTCTTGCAGACAAGAATTCTTACATGTAGAAATTAGCGCACAAAGTGTTCAAATGGGGATCAGCAGGCTCCTTCCTTTATAGAAAATTTTGAATTCAAATCGCATCATCACCTCTAGATACTCCTTATAAATGTTGATTTGGCCGAAGATCCATTGAGATATTCCCATTAATTTCATCGCTTCCACTCCTGTTAACAACCAATTCATTGTCGATTCATCTTTAACTATTCCAACAATCATATTTTGGATGAAATCTGTGAGATTCATCCCTTCAGTGAAGTCCTCCCTTCCTTGGCGCAATAATCTCCAATTGCGCGTATAAATGGTCTGTGGCATAGTACACCTACTTTGTTGGAGCCATCCTCCAAAAAACTCATTTTGTGGCTGTTCATTATGATACCCCCATATCTCCTCCCCCAACACAGAGTTGTTAACCATGTCTCACCAAGCAGACTATTCGAAACCTTCGCAAACATTTTCCCACTATGCAACCAATTTAGGCCGTACTAGAGTCCTGGGTTCCTTAGTAATACATAATACATCTACTTTTACTTCATGAAGGGCCTCATAAATGCACTCCTAACCATTAGTGAAGCTATAAGCTAACTTCATCCCTTCTATCATCTCAACCCAATCCGTAGTTCTATGTCGTAGTTCTCTCTCAAGATACCATTTCCGAGGTATCATCTCCAAAGAATGAAATAACATATTCACCCATTGTAGCTGTGATTCGGCACCCCAAGATACAGTGAAACGAGCTAAACATTTGCATAGATTCTTTTGACCATCATTCTTATCTATAATATTTGTGTCAACACGACCAAACCTCAACCTTATCAACTTGCAAAATTCCCGTGATGCACCTAAGTTTTCCCTATTCTCACCCCACTAGTGGGATGGGGTGGACCTCAATTTGAAGTCCAAGGATTCATATATCTCTTCCTCTATTACTTCTCTCTCAAAATATTCTAGGAAAAAGACAATGTTCTTTGTCCCATCATAAAATGGAAAATCATGCACTTCTCATTTAACAGAGCATATATATTTGGTAACCATGTTACAACGTTTAGTAGTTACTTCATGTAAGAGATTCTTCCAATGCTCCAACTCTTCATCAGAATCAGAAACACTTGAACTATTGCACTTCCAACATATTCTACCATCTGCAGTGGGATTAGTCCAATCTTCATCCTGTGCGGTAAGCTTATAAATATGGTCAATCGCAACATCCCCATGTTCATGATGGAAAAGTTCTGTATAGAGTGCACCTTGAGAGGGGTCTAATGGCACAACAACTCGGGAACCATCCTTATCAAACACCATCTACGTGTTCTTTAGGTTGATTATAGCGTCCATGTCATAAGCCCAATCAAATCCTAACAACGCAAAGTAAGGGTTATTATCATCCACGATCTCAATAACCTCGAAGTCAACCAACACACTTGTGGCATCAATATTGACATTTGTTCCCTACAATCTCCCCATAGGAGTGATATTCTATTGATTCACCATCTTCAGTTGAATTGATGACCAGTTCAACTTCGGTTTTCCCATCCACTCCCATTTCTTCTTTGGAAGAATGTTAGCATATGATCCGAGATCCAAGATAACTTGATCCATCTCATACTCTCCAATTTGCGTGGTCAATCGCATCTCCTGGCCAATTCTCTTTTTGTTCTTGTATACTTTGTTCACTACATGTTTTTCCATTCACAACATTGCTTTTCCATCACAGTTATCAACCAACTCCTACAATCCTTAAACAACCTTCTAGTCCCTTAGTAGCTTCATACACATATGCAAGAAGTACGTTAAGATGGATGGATTAGCCTCCTTTTTTTTAACATTATCCTTAGGCTTTTTCTTTAGTGGGAACAACTCTCTCTACACAGTCGATATTTCAGTGTTAGGAGTCATAAATTTCTTCTTGGCCTCCCTGAATGTCTCTTTCTCATGTTGTATATTAAACCCACTAGTCTTATGTTCAACTTTCCTCACCTATGTCTCCATCAAGGGCCTCAACCTTTCTACACAGTCTCCTCCAGTATTCATACCACTGTACATTACTATGTTAACACTTGGGTCTCCCTAGCATGTTTTAACCCTCATCATTTGTATATTTTGAGTTTCCTGCTAGTTTCAATTCTTCTACATTTTAGCTAAAAAAATGGGACAATCCTCAATTTGGTGACCAAATTCTTGACAATACTTACAGGAAACAACATTAGGATTTTTGAAATCTCAAGCAAAGTGTCTAGGATGTCTGCAGTTATAACAAACGATCTTCCATTGACCATGACAAACGATTCCTCATCGGCCATGCCCTCGCCTTTGGGAACCTCCTCACACAATTGATGAAATTGAAGCTTCGTGACCTTCTACCCGCATTCTGTATGCACTATGACTATTTTGCATCATTGGATCATAGCTCTTACAATGTTGTTTTTCGTGTCCCACCAAGATACAAAAATTGCAGAACAATTTCTTCGACGACCTGACAAAATTTTGTAGCAGATGAGAATATTTTGTGGAATTTTTACCTTCAACTTCGTAGATATTACAGCATACAAAAATTTGTACACTTGGTCCTGTGCTCGATCCAGGATTCAATGGAATCAGAATCCCAACACCCAAATAGTCTCTATAAATAGGACACTGCTCCTTATAGTGACCCTCTAGTTTGCATTTAATACACCATACCTCCGTTCTCATTTTCTGGGTGAATCTCCTTTCCCTTCTTTAGATCTTCAAGTTTCATGTGAAAACTAGCCAACTGGGTTTGAATTTGATGAACCCCAATGCTTGGATCAATGATTGGAAAAGCTTCCAGATTCATTGCTATCTCCAGCTCTTCAGCTTGAGTGTAAATCCTTTGTTTATTTATGGCATTAAACAAAGAAAATAACCATAAAATAGACTACACTATTCAGTTATAGATCAAAACCCATTTCTAGCATAGATAATCAGAAACGACAAGTAAAAGTAAAACACATTAATACAACTTAGATATTTCTCAACAAGTATTTCATTAATAGCCAAATATTCTCATACATCCACTTTCCACCCTGCGCACACAACTTTAGGGGTCTACATACACAATTACATAATTCCTATGGTCTCTGCACAAATGGCTGTAGGATACTTTCCTCTAACCCAAAACAAAGACTCTTACAAAAATATTACATCCAAATGCATCTCTTATATATATATATCAATTAAGATTATGCAAAACTAGTTATGACTTCTATCTAGACTCCTTATATAGATTTGGCATTTAAAATACCGTGGTCCAAAACCATGGGTGAATTCCAACCATCATAAAATTATCCCTTCCCATTACATAATAAGGGGCTTTGACCCACCCCAAAGCCCCTAAGACTCAAAATAGACTCTGCACTGCACGCTCCACTCCTCGATCTATGAAGTCTTTTTCTACTGCTTACTTCGCGAGGAATCCTAGCTTCAATAGCCCCCAACAGAAGACTGTGACTCGTCCCGCATCACAAAGGTGGTGTGCCATCAATATTTGTTTCAATTCCTCTCAAGGAATCCTTCAGTGGTGGAATGGTGTCTGCGCACTGTTTTGCAAAATCTTGGACTTATCCAAGCAGCAGTTCCATGATTGCCTTAGTTGCCTTCTACTCTAGCCCTCTCTGAGTCGTGCTTCATGCTTTGAGCTTATCTTCAACATTTTGGGAGTGTTGAATGGCCTCAATATCCCACGAATTCATTTTAGAAATAACTACATGCTCTTTCTGATGTAGCTCCTCAACCTATTCCTTTAAAAATTTACCCTTCCTAAGGCGAGTAAGCAGCTGTATTGGCACTAAGGTCTTCATAGTGACATTGATCTAATCCATATGTTCAAGTTTATAGGGCACTTCAACCAGGATTTTCTGTACTTGAGAATCCTCCTACAGTGAGGACCATACACTCAAAGCTTCTCCAAATATGTCTACACACGCTTGCATGCGGGACTCAATATGTGTTGTGGCAGTTTTTTGCTCCGATGTGTGCCGCTCTTGTACTTCTGGTGGAGTGGCATGCTACAATTGCATCTTCAACTCGAAAATTTTCATTTTCATTTCCATCCTTACTTCGTTGACTTTAGCCTTAGAGTCCTTGACAACTGTGGCCAACTTGGTCACTTTTCCTTAGGCACAGGTGCAACCTGAATCTAGAGCTCTCATATCTCGCTACATGCCATAGAGATAGATTCCTCTAGCTTCTGTTGTTGTGCTCCCCCAACCTCGTACTCTTATAAATTGATATGTTTCTTTGTAGCCATGCTCTGTCGTTCCTACTAGACATCCCAAATAACCAGAAGAGTGTGATGCTCCTTGATATTTAGTTGCTCGTTGATGCATTGGTGAAACTCATGCCGAGCTTGTAATGGCATCACAAAAAGATTCAATGTTGTGTTCTGCCATAGGGCCACCTGCATCATTTGTTCCATCATATTGAAATGGAGCATTCCTACAGGAATATGCACTGCGTAGGTATCAGAAAACAATGGAAATTCCTATGCAGCTATACTTGTACTAGTTTGTGCCTCGCTTGATGGAACCCTACTCGCTTGAAATGTGCTCGCCTGGCTAACGCTCGCCTAAATTGTGCTTGTATACACCTGAAAATCCTGCAACCCTTTGTGAACATATTCCATCACTTTCTTGTATTGTTCTTCGATGTTGCCTCAAAAATGGTCATTGAGTTGACACACAAAATCCCCTATCTCGTCAATCTCCCCCTCAGTGAGGACCATTTCTATTGGGCTAGTGGATCTGTTGAACTAGACCTTATTTCTTGCACCACCCTTCTATGGCTGCCTTCGCTTGGTGGTAAAAGGGGAGGATGGGTCAGATGGATATGTGCCAAGATCTCTGCCAAGAATTCCATCCTCACTAGTCTCTAGAGTCTCCACTTCGGTGTCCTTCTTCCCTATTGGCGTAGTGGGATTCACCCCACTCATTCTTGCCATATATCTACCTTCATGTAGTGGAGTTAACCAATCACTCAACTATTCGCGGATGAAGGATTCTACATCTTCTTCTTTGGCTATGTATGACAACTCGTACCAGACCCTGGTGACATCCTTCTTCGCTTGAATGTGGATATGATGGAAGTCTGTTTTGAACTCCGCTACCTATCCATACTATTCTACAATGATGGGTGATAACCAGGGCTTTTGGTTAATCACCATGTGTAAGCTCATTTTGAATCCGACTGAGAAAAATTGTTGGCCATAACCCTCGATGGCTTTATCGAGTGCCAAAATGAAGCATATATGGCTCCTTTGCACAGATTGATGTCTAAAATGTTGAACTACGACCCCTATAGCTCTCTCCATTCCATTAGTGCAATGAGAAGCAAGATCCACACTTAGTGGAATTTCTTGCCTTCTTCCTGAGCAGCTCTACAATCGGTGAGGAAATCCTCACATAAATAGCCTGCCAAATTATATACAAAACCCTTGGCGCACTCATAGTTAAAGCTATGCCAGCTAGAGAAGCCTCCTCTCTGTGGTTCTTTCTCATGGTCTTACCTGCAAGGATGTGTGTGTTGAAGCACACAATTCTGTGAGAAATGGAGTTAATGAAATAACCCATGGGTCCCTTTGTTAGCTAATATTCATTCTTCATTTTATACATGAGTTTCTTGTCATGAATATTATGAACAAAAGCCTCTACGGGGTCTGCCCTAAGACAAGGAAGGGTTGTAATTATTCTTATGAGTGTCCTGGTAATGGGGATCTTCTTCCTCGGCCATAAATAATCACCGTGCACCAAGGCTAACAATTGACGCACACATATAGTGTTGATGCGACTTCGCCCGAAGTGTGGCACATAGAGCATGTTGAGTATCCCTGATTGATGGATAACCTTCATCCACTTCATTGGCTCTAATCTCATCACTCCACCTTGGTAGGCTTGTTGGCGCAGATATCGGTTGGGTTCAAACTGTGGGGATTTTCTCCTATCATTAAAAAATGAGTCCTCCATTCTCAGCGGGGGCACTTCGTCTAGAATCAATGGTGTGAACACCTTGTACTTCACTATGTTCGGTCCTTCACCAGCTTCGTAGCCTTCGGTTTCTAGGGCAGAATATAAGGAGGCAACTTGGAGAGAGGTTCAACCTCCTCAACATCAATTTCCTCTGGTGCTTCTTCTGCTTTGTCATCATCATCTGATTCTACCTCCATGACCTTTTCCTTTTGCCGATCGTGGGCTACCTTAGTTCGCTATTTCATTAAGAGTTTCTTCTAGGGTGAAGACTGCAAGATTGGTTTCTTAGGCTTCGTAGATGGAGCCACGTGTGTGGTCTGCATTTTGGGTGACCTCAGTCCTATAAAAATCATTGGTGGCATATCCTTTATTCTATTATCGAACCCTGGCTGGATTGTGTGTATGAGCCCTACCTTGATCAATGCTTCATGGAATTCTTCGAAGTTGTAATCTAAAATGAAATAGCTTGCTCAACACTCTTGCAAAAAACAATTCGTACTTGTAGTAATTAGCGCACAGTGTTCAAATAAGGAGTAGGTTCCTTCCGTTATAAAAAATTTTGAATTCAAATCGCATCATCGCCTCTAGATACTCCTCATAAATGTTTATTTGGTGGTAGATCCATCGAGATATGCCCATTAATTTCATCGCTCCCACTCCTCTTAATAGCCAAGTCATTTTCCAATCATCTTTAGCTATTCCAACCGTCATATTTTGGATGAAATCTGTGAGATTCAACCCTTCAACGAAGTCCCTCCATCCTTGGAGTAGTAATCTCCAACTGCGTGTATAAATGGTCCATGGCACAATAGGCCTACTACATTAGAGCCATCCTCTAACACACTCATTCTGTGTCTTTTCCTTACGATACCCCCATATCTCCTCCCCCAACATAGACTTGTTAATCATGTCTCACCAAGCGGACAGTTGGAAACCTTCGCAAACCTTTTCCCACTATGCAACCAATTCAGGTCGTACTAGAGTCCTGGGTTCCTTAGTAATACAGAATACATATACTTTCACTTCTTGAAGGGCCTCATCAATAGAAAATTCACCCCAACCGTGAAAGTCAAGGGTTACCAAGAACCCTTAAAGCATCTCATCCCAACTGTAGTTTATCGGCGTAACCTCGTCTCAAGATACCATTGGCTGGTGTATCATCTCCAAAGAATGAAAGAACATGTTCACCCATTCTCCGGATGTGGTTCTGCCCCAAGCAGGTCTGGAGTTAAATGACCTTTGACCTGATCTATAGACAGAAATTGGGTTACTCTCCTTCTCTCACTTTACTTCCTTAATGTTCCACCTCACCATCTAATCTAAAAGATCCTTTAGTATTAGATGACTTGCCCTTTGAAAGCCTTGGCTAGTGGATGCGAGTAATCTCCTTTTATGACTCCATAGCCCAATGGATGGCACTGTCTTGGCCTGTCCTCTTTGCTGAAACATCCTGTTGCTCTGTTCCTTCCCTTCCATTGCTTTCTCAGTCTATGATCTCATGATCAACCTAGCAACCAACCAACCAAATCATTTAAAATCCCTCGTGCTTCATAGCTAGCCTAATATCTCTTTCTGAGCTTCAAAGATATATCATTCTTTGATTTATTGGAGATATCCCTCTCCGGGTCCAGGAGGGCTAGATCCTAGAGCCCCAAAGTGGTTTGATGTTGGCTCATCTTTTGGTATTGCCAAATCTGCCAAAACATGGGAACCCCAACATAATAATGACTTCGCTAGTAAGAGACCAATTAGCCCGATTTGGTAAACCACCTGGTGGACATGGAAATCTAAACCATCCACTGTGCGACTCCAAAATTCCCCAATGATAGACCTGGTCGCCTTGCCTAAACAAGCAGACCACCCATTATCTTATTTTCCACGGACTCACCGGAGACCATGTCTAAGTACAACATCATCCATGCCAAAGATCCAGTCACTTCGCTAATGGAAGACTCTGAACAATTTGCAGAAGTAGATCCAAGCCTCATAGCAGAGTTTCAGTATGGAATAGCGAGTGTACTGGCAGATATTGAATGGGAGGACCTTCCAAAAATTGTCCCTCTCAGCTCACCTCTCGATAATCAGCCCGTGCTCAAGAAAATGTTTTTAGATTTGGTGATTGAGAGATATGAAGCTGAGCTCGAACTTTTGAACTCACAGGAGATATCATACGAGTTCAGAGACCCGAGAGCCTTTTTGGAAAGTCTCCCGCCCCCTAAAAATGAAGAGATTTCGCTGTTGTCCGAGGTGAAAGAAGAAGAAGAATGGGCTTTCAAGAGCCACTCTGAAGACACAGTGGAAAATGCAATAATCGAAGCTGCCCAGGACGTAGACAGCCTACCAGCCATGGCAGGCCTAAAAGAATAAAACGCACATCATGTGTTCATTGATCCTGTGGCAGAATACACGGAGGCCCTGATTCGCTCAAATACTCCAGCATTGATCTTCAGCACGGGCTAGATTCACCGGGAGTGGTTACTACTGATGGTGACCTCAATTTTGAAGAACCACACGCAGAGCACCCTATGGTTATCTCTGACAGACAGCCAGTGCTCATATCCTTTTTTGTTACTGCTTGACTGGCTGCATTGGCATTATTGTATCACCTAGAACATTAGAGATTTCCAAGTAGAGTAGGGTAGGTAGGAAGTTTTAAATAAAGCTCAGCCTGTGAGCATGTAGTTAGTTGTTTTTAATTCCTGCAAAGTCCAGCAAGTCAGACAGTCTAATCCTGGCTTGACTGTTTTCAATTTATGTCTTAGAATGTAGAGAAGAAGTCTGCTAGACAGCCTAATCCTAGTAGATATTAGTTTAGGTAGAGAAGCTATGAGACCAACAGTCTAATCTAGCCTCATGGAGTAATAAGGGTAGAAATAGAATAGGTTTATTTTCCTATTTTTAAAGATTGATGATGTAAAGGGTCTACAAGTCCAAATGCACCCAAAAGAAAAAATGTTAGGACTATAGTGTGGGTAGGTAGTTGTTTGGGATAGTTTTACTGCTGATATGATGTCTTCATAATTTGTGGCGACAGTTTGACGAAAGAAAAGGGGTGGCCAAAAGCCGGAGCATACGCCTACACCAAAGATCATTTTCTAAATTCTTGACTCCTTCAAGAAGAAGCCATCCCTATGTGGAGCCAACACAACCCAGCCCCTATAAATTTTTTGACAAGCAAACAGGGGGCTAAAATGTTTTCGAGCCTTCAAGGAATGCATTTCCCCTAAAAACACATCATCCTTGAAGCCTCCTTATGCCTTTCGTCCTTTGATAAAATCCCCTCTCCTGATTTCCATTATAAAGCCTCTCTATTCGTGAAGAAATGCCCAAAGGCCTCCTTTTCCCTCTTATATTATCCCTTCTAAACCTCTGATTTCATCCCCTTGTCTCCCCTGAAATTTCCCTTCCTAGGCCTTAAAATGCATTAAAAAGGCCTCAAAACCCACTTTCCAACCTTATAGGGCCTAGCCCCTTTCCCGCAAGCTCCAACCACTTCCCCGTAACCCTTACCCATGACCAAGCGCTGAATGCCTTGGGGCCAATCGCATGATCGCATAATCGCAAAAGCGCATTTTCTATTGTGAATGCTCTGATTACTCATCGCAAATATTTGTGATGTGATCAACCCCATTGCAAATCGCATCCGTCGCAAGTCGCACCCATCGCAAAGTGCAGATTTCTGTTGAACGCTCAGATCACCCATTGCAGATATTTGCGATGCGATCTATCGATCACGCAAACCTTCCCGCCGTCACGTCACCCTCCACCTCCATGGGGTCCCACCTCGTACGATCAACCCCATCGCATTTCCATTGCATTCCGTCGCATTTCTTTGTATTTCCATTTATAATCCAACTTTCTCCTTTTTCATTAAACTTTAATGAATCACCCTCCGCCGTGACCGAGTCCCACATCCGTGTTTCCACTTCATTGTTTTTCTTCGTTTCCCTGTGTTATCCGCCCAAACGTTTAATCTTTGGGTTTTTACACTATTAACCATTTCTTCCGCCGCTCTCCATTATTTTCACCACTCTCAACTGTTCCGCCAGTGTTCCTCCAGCCTCTGAAGCATTTCTCCACTACCACTACCCAGGTTTATAACAGGTTTAATCTATTATGTAGATGACATAGAGAGGCCATTACAGCATGTGCCAGCAGATCAGCGGTAGGGATTCAAAGGGGATTAATGCTTATTAGTGATATAATTAATGCTTAACCCCGCATTCAAAGGAAAAGGCGCAAGCACACTTTCAAAGTCTTATCTGTGTTTAATATCAGCAGAGTCCTCTTCTCCAGACAGGACACCTTCATACAAGAAATATCCATGCCTCCTCAAGCCCTGAAATGATTAATTACACTAACTGAAGCTCATTTAAGACAGTCAGGCAGTAGTTATGGAGGTATGGAGCAGCCTTGCAGATTTTCCACCCAGTTCATTTATTCCAGAAGGCTAGCACAAAGTTCAAGACCGCCGTAAGGACTTAAAGAACATATCAGAGGTCGATCTCGACCTGACAGACGCCTCCAAACAGTCTACAGAGTACAACAAAACGCCATTAAGCAGAATGGGCTCGGCCTCCTCCGCCATTCTGTCTTAATGAGACTCATTTAATTTGTATCTACCCTTGTTATTCTCATTCTCCTATAAGAATCCCCAAGAACATCTTGTAAAGGGTTGTTGTTGGTTGTTAGTTGCTGTTAGTGGGATTCATTCTGACTGTTAGAATAGTCTTGGGAGGGAATAGCAGAGTAGTTGTATGTAATAGGCTGGGAGGAGAAATTTTGGATTGTATTAGCCATTGAGCTTATTGTACATGACTAGTTTTGCATCAATTAATCAAAGCACATTTCACAGGATCTTGATCTATTACTATTGGTGATGTTTTCTTACTCGTTAATTATATTTTCATACCGTTCATTGTACAACATCCATGCATCGTAAGTTTGGCATAGGATTTACCCTTGTTAGGTACCCTATGCTCCCGCTCCTCGCCATTTATGTTTCTTCCAAATGTGTTATCTAAGATTGATTTCAAATAACTTAACCAAGGTCATTGCATGTTATTGCCTCGCTTTAGATACCATAAATTGGTTGGATTGGTTCTCTGGATGTTCTTGTTGGGCTTGCTTCGGAAGGTTTGGGAACACTCGGGGATTAGAGTTAGCCCTGTCCACTAAGATCCTCAAGGCGACTCAAATACTGCCTTCTAAGATCCCTTTGTTAAATTTATCTCGTTTTCCCTTAGAGCATGCTGTGCCGAATTCGGAGTTAAATGACCTCTGGTCTAATCTATAAGCCGCCCTTCGTCCTCTTTGAAAGCTTCCTTGAGTATGTCCAAGCAGGTCTGGAGTTAAATGACCTCTGACCTGATCTATAGACAGAAATTGGGTTACTCTCCTTCTTTCACTTTCCTTCCTTAATGTTCCACCCCACCATCCAATCTAACAAGATCCTTTAGTATTAGATGACTTGCCCTTTGGAAGCCTTGGCTAGTGGATGCAAGTAATTTCCTCTCATGACTCCATAGCCCAATGGATGGCACATTTTTGACCTATCCTCTTTTCTGAAACATCCTGTTGCTCTGTTCCTTCCCTTCCATTGCTTTCTCAGTCTATGATCTCATGATCAACCTAGCAACCAACCAACCAAACATATAAACCCCTCTCTGTGCTTCATAACTAGCCTAACATCTCGTTTGAGCTTCAAAGATATATCATTCTTTGTTATATTGGAGAGATCCCTCTCCGGGTCCAGGAGGGCTAGATCCTAGGGCCCCAAAGTGGTTTGATGTTGTCTTATCTTTTGGTATTGCCAAATCTACCAAAACATAGGAACCCCAACATAATTGATGCTTCGTGACCCTCC
>JAXQQM020073211.1:0-98687 GCA_034641835.2 Pinus albicaulis | reverse complement strand
TCTCACTTTGATATGCCACTGGATGTCCCTGTTGAGTAAGAACTGCCCCAATAGCATAATCAGAGGCATCTATCTTGATCTCAAATGGTTGTTTCAAGTCTAGTAATGTGAGCACTGGGGTAGAGTAGAGGCGATTTTTCAATTCTATGAACGCCTTTTGTTGAGATTCTGACCAAAATAATTTTTCTCTCGCTCCTCCCTTGGTGACTTGACTCCAGGGCCAAGTGATATGAGAGAATCCCAAAATGAACCTATGGTAGAAATTAGCAAGACCCAGAAAGATACGAAGCTCTGTTATAGTGGTTGGGGCTGGCCAATCCCGAATGACTTTGATCTTGGTTGGATCCACATGCACCCCCCTTTCATCAATAATGTATCCCAAATATTGAACCTGGGTCATGCCGAAAGTGCACTTCTCCAAATTGGCACACGACTTGTGTTGCCGCAGTGTTTGGAGGGCTTGTCAGATGTGGTGGAGGTTCTCTTCCCATGTCATGCTAAAGATTAGAATGTCATCTAAGTACACCACTACAAATGAGTTGGTGAATGGCTGCAAGATGTCATCCATCAACCTCATGAAGGTTGCGGGAGCATTCGTCAACCTGAAAGGCATGACCAACCATTGGAAAAGGCCTTCCTTGGACTTGAAGGCAGTTTTCCACACATCGGAGGGTTCGATTAGTACCTAGTGATACCCAGACTTCAAGTCGATCTTGCTGAAATATTTCGCCCCTTTGATTTGGCCTAGAAGGTCATCAATTCGTGGGATCAGGTACCTGTTCCAGACAATGATCTTGTTCAGCGCCCAATAGTTAATACAAAGTCTCCACGTCCGATCCTCCTTCTGTACCAACATGATCGGGCTCCCACAGGGTGATGAACTTGGTCGGATGTGACCTTTCTACAGCAGCTCCTAAATCTGCCTCTTCATTTCATCATTCTCCATAACAGAGCACCGATAGATTGGTCCATTAGGTAGCGGCGTACCTAGGGTCAGATCAATGGGGTGCTCAACCTGACAGTGCAGAGGAACCCCTATGGGTGAGGTGAAGATGTCCCCGTACTCCTCCACAACCTTGTCCATTTGTTGTTTTCATGTAGAGGAGCCCTATCTAGAGGTCGTGGCCACAGTCTTCTTCTTGCCCTGGGGGTAGATCATCAGGAAAACGAATTTCCTAGTTTAGGAAATGAGCTTACTGCATTTTTTTATAGTAACCAAAGAGATAGCAGTAGGAGGTGGTACCTTCGGTATCCTATAAAACTTATTTCCAAAATTAACAATACCAGCGTGAGGCCAAGACTCATACACAGTATGACACTTCCACAGGTATGGTTTTCCTAATAATACATCAAAAACATCAATAGGAGCAATGTCACATAATACCTCATCCATGAAGGGCTTGATGCTATATGGAAGGCGGAACTGCTAGCTGACGCGGAGATCTCGTCCTTGGTGAAGCCACCTAGTGGTGTATGGATGTGGGTGAGATGTGGTCAGCAAGCCCAACTGCTTCATAGCATCTGCTGCAATGAGGTTCTTTTGGCTCCCATTATCGACAATGAACTGTACCCGGGAGCCCTTTACCCACATCTGGGAGTGGAAGAGACGTTCCTCCTCCTATGGATCTTTTGGTTCCTCCTTATGGATCTTCGTAGTGGCAACAGTGGTGTTTGGCTCCGCATCAATAATCAGGGATAATTTTAAAGATGGAAAATTCTCTTGATGTTAAAAAAATTGGCGAATCTCACTAGTCCCTAATATGCAAACTATAAAATGTTTATTGATGTATTTGTAAAATTATTCAAATTTATAATGATATTATATATATTGTATATATAGTTTTGGCGATTTTTAACGTAAAATAATTTTATATTGTAAAATTTTGGCGAATCATTTTTATAAAAAAATGGAAATTGGCGAATATTTTTTTTGGAAAAACCATGGAAAATCAGCACATCTGCGAATATTAGCCCCTAAAATTTTCCATGTCAATAATCTCTTTCCCTTTGTCATTCCCCTTGTTAGGTTCTGATTCAGAGTTGGAGCATGCATGTGACTAAGAATCCCTCATCTCAGCCACCAACAACTGCTCGGCCCAACACTCACTTGTGTTGTGAGTGGAGCTCTTATGGAAATCACACCACTTCCCCGTGTCCTTCTTTGCTTGTATCTTTGACAAGTTGTCTTGAGCCGCCATGCCTTGGCTCTATCCTTTGTTATGCGGTTTGGGAGTACCTCTCCCTTGCTTTTGATTCGCAGGTCCAAAGTCTCGTTTCTTCTGTTTGAATTTCTGCTCAATCTTGGCAGAATACCGGTATGTCGTACCAAGCAAGGAGATGTCAAGGAACTCCATTTCCTCCTGAATGTATCTGTGCAAACAGCTGCGATACTTTAACACCAGATGTTTCTTTGAATCTTTGATACCCAACTTTGTGCGCAGGGTATGGAACAGATTCGTCAGCTCATGCACATCTTGACCCCTTTGTTGTCGCAGCGTGGTCCATTGTATGTACTTGTCCTCATAGCTCCCCACAGGATAGTATTGTTCCTTGATAGCGTCTTGGAAAGAATTCAAACTGGGTACAACTAAGAATAGAGAGGGTTCTGTATCATCCTTTTTCTCACAGCAGGTTTCCCACCAGTCCTTGACATGGGGGGTTCTGTATCATCCTTTTTCTCACAGTAGGTTTCCCACTAAGAAGTGTTAAAACATGTTTTATTGAAAGATCAGTGTTATTAACCCTAACATAAACCCTCCAATGCCTCTCTAACCTGTAGATTCACACAAACAACTCAGCAGAAAGTCTAAAGTGTATCAGGAATGGATCAAAGAGATCATCGCATTGTATTTAAGGCTTAATCCACAGTTACATGCATACAGGATATGGATGAAGACCAGAAGATGATCAAGGAGGCCTAATGAGGCCTGAAACACATAAACAAGTCATATCAGTGTTTCAAATAAGTTATATCAGTGATCAAATATCAGCAGAATGTTCTTTTCTTAAGAAGGAAAGTTCCCACAACGTTCCCTATTCCTCATCGAGCCCATAACCGTTATTATTCTGACAGAAATCTCACAGAACTGTCAGTGCATTGGTTATAAAGCATGGAAGACCTGAAAGGAAAATATTCACCCTTTCTTGTCACAGAGGATAAAATAGAGTACTACAGCCAGAGAGTACTTCAAGAACATACCGTTGGAGTTATTATCAAACTGACGAAGACCCCTAATTCATCTAAGAGTACTGAAAGTTAATGTAAAGATATTAAAACAAAATGGGCTTCGTAAAAATTTTCTCCCTCTTTTTTAATGAATCATTTAAGTTCTATCTACCACTACTATCACTCTTTCACATATAAGAACCCAGAAAAATAATCTTCTCCCGATCGGAAAAATCATGAACCAAGAAATATCCTTCTAATAGATTCAACCATCTATCTACGGCGTTTGCATCTATTTTACCCTCAAATATGGGAATGTCAAAATTTACTTGTACCTTAAAGGGATTCGCACCTCCCGAGTAGCTGTGGGATGCAAATGCACCGCCGGTGGGCAGTCGTTGAAGGATATGGGCAAAGTTATCCATCATCGCGTTCCTTTGTTTTTTGAGGGCCTCCTCGGGCAATATTTTGATAGGATCTCTTGCTCCTTCATCTTTCTTTTCATCCCCCATGGGTTTCCATTGGGGTTTGCGAGGTTGATCTTGCAAAGGTTCCACCAGATCAAGCCCTAACTCCTTATACCCCGACCTCATTGGGGACATGCAAAGAAGGATCGAGAAAAAGTAGACCGCACTGATACCACTGATCCGGATTCATGCAAGAACGCAACAGAATATAGAAATAACCATAAACATAGAGATGCAGTAGAAATAAGGCTTCATTTCATTGATATCAAATAACAGAAATATGCTTACAAACATAATGGAAGTAAAATAGCTAGGGTGCTGGTAGCGAATCTCTGAGAAGAGATGTGGCAGCTACAGACCTATAAATTGTGTTACAATGACGCTCGAGGGCCTATTTATTATGGAGAAACAATGGAGAACTCTAAACATCCAAAAACCTAACCCTAGGAGATGAAGCGCCAAAACTATGGGCCCCGTTTGGGTAAATTGGTGTTTCAACTTCCCGGGGACGTAACTTTAGCATACTATGTCCGTTTGATGCATATGATACATCGTTAGAAAGATCTATCCGAGGACTATAAATGTCGCATGAATATCAATTCTAGAATAGAGTCATATTAGCTAGATAAATGATAACCAAAAAATGTCATTTATGGCCTAAAACCGGCTCCGAAAGTTCAGGACCCAAAAAACTGCTAAAAATAGTAAGTTGTGCCGAAACTAAAAAAATAAAAGAGACAATGGTGGGGCCCCAAGTGCAATAGGCGGGTGACCACCAATATCCACCTGGATCAATGTTACAACAATTGGAGAGACCTAAAATATGTATGTTTAAACCCATTCCCATTATGAACTTGTGAACCAGATCCCTGTAATCCATGTGAACCTAAAAACCTTTGCTTGAACAGTAGATTGTAGAGTCCATACTTGATTTTAAATAGGTTGAGAGGACCTCCTACCAAAGTTCGAACACTATGAAGAACTTGACCCCCTTTATTTTGTTTGTGCATGTCAAGCACTAAAAAGAGGGAGACTCATTGGGGCAACCATAAGGGAGAGTGGAGGGGTCTCCATTTGAGCTATGAAAGACCTCAGTGGCAATAATTCACTATGTATGGTCCAATACTTAGTACTTGAGACACTCTTTCCTCGTAAATTAAGGAGATTGACTTTCATCTATTCATAAATTGACCTTTGGTGCAATACTGTGAAGAATCATTTAGACATCAGATCTGACTTGATGGTGGCTAGTTACAAGAAATTTGGAGTGTAGTTCTGCCTACAATTGGGTGGAATCTGGTAGTCCCTTCTTCATTTTCCAGAAAATATTAAGTAGAGAAAATTAGAGTATTCCCATCCTGTCAAGGAATTGTAAATGTTGTTTGATGTTTCCTATTTATATATCGATCTAGATTTACTATGTATGTATGTATTCATGAGTTGAGAACATTTATATACATATTTATAGTCAATGCTAAATTGAATAATTATGCATGATAGTGAGATAAGCATTGAGAATTTTTCATGAAGTATTACTCAAATATTTTATTATATATGGGACTATTATATTTGTTGGAAGTCCTTCCCTTATGCTATGTGAGATTGTTTGTATAATACATATTCCTAAAATGAATATTTAACATAGGTAGTGCTGGCTGTTGTGACTCATTTCAATTTTTTATATGGTGTATGCATTTTAATATCTCTTTTGAAAAAAAAATCATATATATATATATATATATATATAACTTTAATAAATGGTATGCTAAACACTTGTTATATTAGTTGGATATAAATAAATTGGGGTCGTACTCTAGAGCACAAGTTAAAAATATAGCAAGTTATGCCATTGAGCCGATGGATATGTTACTGTTTCCATGATGCCACAAGCCCGACACCACAAAAAGTATGGATGTTATGGTGAGGAGTGCCTCCGCAAGATCTTTGACCTCCGATCACTGAATCACAATGAATGGTTCATATTAACTGTGGGGGCACAGCTTTGAAAACGTTCATGTACAATAGAGTCCCCTCGTAGTGATGACAACAAGTGAGCCTGGGACGTCATTATCAATCCTGCCATGTTATTGTTCCATGTCACCATCTCGTGTGTCATTTATCTTGTATTTTCAATCATATTTTCATTCATTTCACCTCCATGAAATGTCTTTTCCTGCCGATTTTTTCTTTATCTATAAAAGGGTTTGTCTTCATATTTTGTCCACGTATTCTCTCGAACAACCAAAGTTTCGAACTTCTGTACTAGTGTCTAAGTCACCATTATTCCCTATCAGAGCCATGTATTTCACATAATTACACTTGAATTTTTCATAAAATTGCAAATAAAAATGTTTTGGTTAGGTCTTCCGCCCACATATTCCTGATGGATACTGAAAGCGGCATTGTAGACATAGTTTTTCTAGTTGAGTATCCTCAATGTTACCAACATCTCATTCTAAAGTAGTCTAAGTTTCGATTTTATTATGATTTAGTTAAATTAGGAGTCTTGTAATATTTTGTTCCACAAACCTATATTTTCCCAAAATTCATTCATTGGTTGGTTTGGACTATGTACCCTTAGAAATGTTTTCTGATGAACTAGTTGGGAGAATTTTTTTTCCAAGTGTCTACTCTCTTAAGTCGGCAATCCCTCTATTACCCCTCTATAGATTCATATCTTATTTTATCTCATTAATTTCTAGCCACATACTTTCAATATTTTCTCAAGCATGAGTTTGCTCAAATCCTACTTTATTTAATGCCCGAAAATGAACAATTTTCCATAGATAATATACAGAAAAGTACAAATAAGATTATTACATTGTTTGTCAAGAAATAAAAGAGCTAATGGAGAAAGTGAAAGGGAGTATGTCCCTCATTGAGGCTAGGGAAATCATATGGAGTGACATTATTGAAGCTTTCAAGAATGTGGGGCATTTTCTCGTTGTCATTGGAGAAGAAAAGAGTATTGTGAGAGACTTGGAAGGGGTTATTGTCGCAAATAAACAAAGTCACAGAAAAATAATTGTATGCTAAGAGACTTATAGATTTTATAAACTCTAAGTCTACATGGGAACTGAAATATTTTGGGATTGAAGATAGGACCCACTGTGTGCTAGATGTAAACAATATTATTATGAAGAATTCATATAGGAAATATCTAGAGAGATAGTTGAACGAATTAAAAGGAGCAGTGAAACTCTTTAATATTTTATTTGATAAGAGAACGAGGGTTGGTCTACCATCTTATTGGGATCAGGAGGGAAACTTACTCTCTTGGGAAACATATGAGACATTACTTATGGAAGAACAAAGTAAGATTGGGAATTCCCATGAGAACACTGTTGTTTTGAAGGGAGATACTATTCTTAATTACCTACATAAATACTTTTAGTTGTTATGGATGGTGAATACTTTATTTTCAAAAATACCTACATATTCCAGGATCACTAATTCCGAGACGGCGCATGTAAAACTTGTTAATTGTTATAGCTCAAATGTGGACCTGTGTCGAAAATACAAAGAGTGGATGTCTCGACAAGAAAAATATTCAAAAGAAGGAGCCTCCTTTGTTTCTAGATCTCAACCTACTTAGTGACTGAATGTTTTATTGATCTTTTACTTAGTTTTTGGAAGAAAATTTTATTTTTATATTTCCATGTAATGACCGAAAGCATGTAGTTTAGGAAGTTGACAATTTTATAACTTTCCATTTTTTAATGTTTTTTATAAGACTTTTTCTGAATATAAAATAGGTTTCAAGAGTTTTGGATCTCGGAGCATCAAATATTTTGTACCTGATCATTATGAGAATGAATGAAGATTTCATAATATTTTCTAGAAATTTATTAGTATGGTTAGTAATTCCTATTTCATCATGTGTTTATTCTCTTTTCTCATAATGAATTAATGTAGTTGTTGGTCTCTAATATTACATTGTGATTTATAGTTAAATACCTTCATTTCTTTCAATCATGTTGTTCTAAAACCAAATATAACAGATTCTATGTTAGCAGTCTGTTATCAAAAAAATTTCCACTAGAATTTCTATCTTCTTCATGTTCATTGTATTCATCATTTGCAGGCATTTTGAAGAGTTTATTTTTGTTATAAATATTCAACGATTCTATGTATTTCATTCTGAGGCTTTCAGAATGAAAGGGAAACAAATATTTTATTTCAAAGTTGTGGTAAACGTCTTGAGCACAGATCTCAACAGAGCCCGAGATTGTTTCTAAAGGGGCAATAATGGATATACTCTTGATTGTTTTCTTTAATGTGGAAAAGATGATTTGTTTCAAATATTATGATGGTGCACATCCCTATGTTTCAAATGTTCGAGCTTGCCTCATTAAAGGTCTTGCATATCAAGAAACAATTCCTTGGTTGTGATAAGGAATCAGTGCTTAAGACATTTTATAAATGTATGTCATACTTATGATATCAAACGGAATCTGTTTCACACCTTTTGAATCTAACTACTTAATGCCTTCAATAATATGATATAATGAAAGCCTTCACAATTTCATAAACTATTGATACTTGAATGAAATGAAAAGAAGAATGGTGAGAGAATCTTAAAATGATATGTTGAATACAAAGAATCTACCACTTTTCAGCGTTAGAGTAAATCATGGAGAAATAGGAAACTTGAAATAATATGTTGGAAACACAAAATCTATTATTTTAAAGTTCCCTTAGGAGTTTGTGAAAAGAGAATAGATAAAGTGAAGGATCGTAGATTAAGGTGATTTAACTCTTACTCACAAATGTAATTAAGAGACTGACTACTACATTACTGCACTTCATTCAAAGAGGAATGAAAATAGAGCGAAACTGGAAAGACATATCAACATCAACAGGTGCAAGAAAATTGATCTTCTTTCATTAATTTCTTAGAAAATTCAGTACCAAATTAATAGTAATCCAGAGGTTCAAAACTAGGAACCCTTTTTCTTTATCTCTATATAACTAAATATATCACAGTCGTTCGTAACTCCTAAAATTCTTGAAACTATTCAACTACCTAAAATATCTAGATTACTTATCCAATCATACTTGAGAAAACAAATTAAAACTGGAAATATGTTTGTTTTTCTGAATCTGATGTTGCGGAAGCGTCCTCCTAAAGTGTCGAAGTTTCCTTTCTGGTTATGATGCAATGGTTTCACAGCTCTATAATGATGCCTCAGTGCCCTCTTGACCCATCTATCATACTCCCAATAGGGCCGCTATACGCTCTTCTGCCCGACTTTTCCTATACGCCTATGCTTCAAACACGGTCAATCATATCACAAACTACGTGACTCTTCCTTTTCTCCTTTGATCTGCATCAGGTCACTTACTTGAGTTCTTCTATCGCATTATGCTTTCCTTCATTATTAAGGCATTTCAATGGCTTTATGTTGTAATCCTCTTTCTTTCCCCTGATGCAATTTAACATGGGAATGCCTTACCTCTAGATTTGAAGACCTTTGGAGTTCACTTTTGACACCACATTGCATCTATCTAACATCGCAATTCACATGCCATTGTTTTCAACTTTTCCTTAGCACTTATCTTCTAAAACTTGAGATGTGCATAATGCGATTGGGCCCCACCTAGTGTCGCACGTCGCACTTCGACGACTTTAACGTGAACCCTTTTTGATATCTTTTAAAACTTACAATTTGTGAATGCGATCGGGTCCCGTCGTCACCATATATCGCACTTCGGTGAAATTAACTCTTACCTCTGCAATTATTCGTTAAAAATTGTGATTTACGACTTGCAATCGGGCCCCACTGCATCACATATCGTACTTTGGCGATTATAACTCAAACCCTTTGCACTTGACTTTTAAAACATGTGATGTGCGGTATGCAGGCCAGGCCCACATGATCTGCAACATCAGATTGCCACATCACTACCATGTCATCTGCCATGTCAATTTGCCACATCACCGCCATGTGATTTCCACGTTAGCTTTTGACGTCAGCTTGCCATGTGACTACCACATCATCTGCCACATTAGCTTTCCACATCACCGCCACATCATTGCCACATCAACTTGCCATGTCAGCTTGCTACACCTTCAGATATCACACTTTGGTGAATTTAACATTTACCTCAAATACATATCATTTGAAACTTGTGATTGGGGGTTTTAGATTTAATCTCCATCGTCTATCTCTCTATTCCAGTTCTGCACTTTGATCCCAACTGTCTATTTTTCCCTTTGGGCCTCCTATAAAACCCTTAAGTGTTTAAGGGAAATGCGCCCTTTCTCTATCTTTGGGAAATTAGTTTTTTTTCTCCACGGTCTAACCCTCCTAATATTATCCAGTGTCCTGCTACACTGGTCCCTCATGAGCTTGCGAATGAGCCCAGCTCGACCATTTTCGACGTGCAATGCTCTGAATGTGCCCATCGATCCAACTCTTGAATTGTTATGCATGTGAATGAGCCTGACTCGACCCACTTTCGTATCTCATCATGTAATGTTAATGTACTAGTATATAAATAAAAAAATTATATGAGACACAAAATTTAACATTTTCTATCATATATGCTTTTTTGGTGTTTTGAAAAATATTTCAAAGGTAAATTAAAATGAGCCACAATATCTGGCTCCATTCGGGGATAGTGATTTTTTCCACGGAAGTGCTAAGAATAGAAGATTAATGCCTTATTCATTAGGCATGGAGTCGAATATTGCTTGGTGACATATGAACAATGAGAAATCCAGTATTTAAAATGGTGGAATGATGACTTTTAATGCTGGAAATAATGCTTCAGATACTGCCCTTTCACAAGTAGTTGTACTGTCTCTCCATCTAGATCCTCCAAAATACATGTGTTATTTGACCTTTCCTCATAGATCTTGTATGGAGCATACCAGAGAGGCTCAAATTTACCATGATTCCCCTTTTCTTCTCGTCTAGTGTCCCATATTAGTACGAAATAGCTTTCTTGAAAGAGAACTTCTTCTACTTTTCTGTCAAATATAGACTTCATAGTTTCCTGATAAGTAATCAAGTTATAAGTTGAAGGAAAGAAATCACTGGTTTGGTTAGCTGAGTAGGAAATAGTGCTTGAGTTCCATAAACCAGTTCATAGGGAGACCTCCCAGTAGATCTCTTTGTAGTAACTTGAACTTCCTAGAGGGAAAACTTCAACTTCATATCCCAATCCTTCTGATTCTCAATGATTTTATTATTTAAGATTCTTACCAACGTCTTATTTGAGGACTCTTCCAATCTGTTCCCTTGGGGATGATATGCTGTGGAATGTGATAAAATTACATTATATTTTTAATAGAAATTAATGAAATGAGCATAGTTGAATACCTGGGCATTATGAGTCATAATTGTGACTATACATCCGAATTTGTTGAAGATGTTTTCCTCCAGAAAATTCATCACTACTTGGCCATTTTCCTTCTTCATCGGTATTTCTTCAACCCATTTTATAAAATATTCAGTGGTAGTCAGAATCCACTTGAACTATCCACTGGATGGTGGATTGATCTCTCCAATAAAATCCAATCCCGATTTCCTGAAACGTTCTTTAATAAATATTGGGATGAGAGGTAATGGGGTAATATTTTTCTTTTCAACAAACAACTGACACTTATGACAACTTCTAACCAGTCTATAAACATCTGCAAATAAGGTTGGCCAATAGAATCATGACTTGAGAATCTTATGAGTAGTGACCTTCCAGCTATAATATCCTCCACACAGAATTTCATGATATTGTTTGGTGACTTTAACATATTCTCCTTTGGTCAAAAATAATAGCAAAATACCAGTAGGATATTTCCAGTATGGCTTTGCTTATATGATAACATATGGATAAGACTTGAGCTTGAGAGCTATGTATTTTATTCTATTTACCAAACTTGGAGAGGAAAAGAAACAAAAGTAGTGCAGAATATCCTTATACCAACCATAGCACAAAAAATTGTATTGAATATGTATTTTTTACTTTCTTTGACCATCTTCATTAACATCTCCATCCATTAGTGCCAAGAGATTAATTCCCAAGGCTTGAAAATTTGTCTCTGTCAACAACTTCTCTAAACCCTGTCCCTTTACTAGCTTGGTGAGTTTGATGTCCAAATCATACCCTTCGATTTTTGCTATCCACTTCCCCCTTTTTCCTTCTACATTAATTTGGACTAGAATGTCTTTCACAACATAATTAGGAAGATAAGTAATTATTTGGGACTGCAACACATAATTCTTGAAGGATTTCAATGCTTTGATGAAAGCATATACTTGTTTCTCTAAAATATTGTATTTTAGCTCAGCATCTTTGAGAACTTTGATGAAAACTGCAACTAGCTGCTCCTTATTGTCCTCATTTTTCTGCAACAACATCGAAAAAATAGTAGTGGGGGATGCAAATGAGAATACCTGAAAGGTATTTTGATAGTCTGGGCTAATCAAAACTAGGGCTTCCTACAGTGATTCCTTTATTCTAATAAATGTATCTCTTGCTTCCTTATTCCATTTCACTTATGCATTTTTCTTCAACATATCTATTATATTTCTCATGATCTCAACATAATTGGGCACAAACCTCCTCAAAAAGTATATTATTCCCATGAATCTCTAAATATCCTTCTTGCTTCTGGGTAAAGGAATAGTCTGAATGACTTCCACCCTTCTTGGGTCAATAGATACTCCTTGTTTAGAAACTATGTGACCCAATAATTTACCTTATTCTAAGGAAAAAAAATATTTCTTGGGATTTAATGATAGACCAAACTTTATACACTTTTGAATTTTTTTTTGCAAATGCTCCAAGTGTTCATCATTTGACCCTGAGAATATAGTTACATCATCCAGATATATAACTACAAACTTGTCACCAACAAAGGCTTTGTCCATGGCCCTCTGAAATGTTGCACCTGCATTCATAAGGCCAAATGTCATCCTTGCATACATGAAGGTTCCCTAGGGTGTAGTGAAAGCAGTTCTCTTCTGATATTCTCTTTCTACTCCTACCTGATTTTTCCCAGAAAATCCATCAACCATAGACAACATGTGAGCTCCTGTCACCTTTTGTAAGACATAATCCATTTTTGGCAAAGGATAATTATCTTTTAGAGATGCTCGGTTCAATTTCCTGAAGTCTACGCACAGTATTATCTCTAAATTCTTCTTTATTACAGGGACATCATTAGAAACCTAGTCTGAATATCTGATAGGGACTATAATTTTACCTGCAACAGTTTCTTCACTTCTTTTTCAATTAGAGCTAAGAGCAATGAGTTGATCTGTCTCATATTTTTTCTATTTGGTTTGAGTCCTTCCTTCAATGGAATCTTATGTTGAATAATGCTTTTGTCATATGTTTTCAGGTCTTCATACGACCAGGAAAACACATCCATATTTTTCTTAAAAATACCAATGTATCTATCTTTGTATTTTTTAGGAACACCCAATAATTTGTTAGCCTTTCTCATAAAACAATAATAAATCCAAAAATAAAATAAATAAATTAAATATTAAAATTTAGGAATTTATGCCTAATTCTCTAGATTGGGTTGCTCCTCTAAGGTAGGAATTAGTTTAGGTAGCTCCTATATTGGTGTGTGTATGGTTGAGAAATTATCTCAACCAAGGTGTCCAAGATAGCATGCAATATCTTGAGACAGTCTCCTCATCTATTTAATTATAATACTACACTCTTTTAATAATGAGAAAATATGTGAAGAAGCCGTGAGGCTGAAGCCTTTTCTACCATGACTGTGTTTGGGTATAAATCTGTATGTTGGTTAATGATGTGTCTGATTTTTCAATATGTGGTATTAGAGCTGGAGTGAATCCATGTAGCTCTCCTAGAATGCGTAGAAGGCGATAGCGTTATTTGTAGTAGCAATTTTATAGCCCATTAAATCATTCGACGACCTAGCACTTCCCAATTTTAGTTCTGCAATAATTTTTGAAGAAAATTTCTTGAATGAATCCAAGAAAATCATCATCATACCAAGGAGATCTCGGCCTCAAGATCTCGATTTATTTGTGACACCTCTTTGGGTTGCATTATGTCCAAATTCAAAATTCATGATGAGAATATTCGCCAACAAATATAGCTGAGTATTACAAAAGGTACAAAATATTTTTACAAATATTTTCTGGAGTTTGGATCCCCTAGTTGTTTTAATGTATAGTTTCCAGAGTTCGTAGACTAGTACAGTGAAATGTCTGTATAAATTTTTTTCGCTTGACTTTACAGAGCCCATCCTTCCGGGGTTCGATCATTGGAGAAAGCCCTTTCAGTGGATTGTTGCATGAATCATGAATACAGCTGTTGTTTGAAGAAACAAAACTAGATTTGGGGATTCGTGGTAGAATTTCAAACACAAGCTCCTTGCAGTACAGAGGTCAAACATAGCACTGAAAGTTTGAGGAATTAATGAAATATTTAATGATCCTCATGTTATTATATTTTTGGGTTAAATAGAGGTGTTTTTTCGTTGTCTTAGTTGGCAACATTGTGTGGTGGTCAGAACAAAATATGGGATGGTGTGCTTATGTCTTTCAGGCTAATAGAAACAACATCTAGTTAATTCAACCACTCAAGTCACAGTTCTTTGTTTTTAAAGCTGGTCGCTATCTTGAACAAAATCCATTGTCCAGAAAGCGACGCTGTGTAGAAAATTGTGATCTCGGCGCAAAGCGGCTGCTCAGCGAATTTGTGCTTCGTGTAGTGAGTTCAAATTCCTTGGTAGAAAAGGAATACTCAATATCAATACTGAAGGTGGCTGATTAAAGCCGCAGATAGACTCTTAACAGAAACACAAGATTAGTAGCAGCAGCAATCAACAAAAAAAGGGAGATGTAGCAAAAAATGAGGAAAGAGTAGAAGAGATGAATGATCTTGCAAACAAAAGTAAAAATTGTCAGCAATAATGTCATGAAGTATCTGTCAGTTGTGTTAAAATTGTCTTTGTAACTCCTTCATTTGTTCTTGTTTTTATTTTCGAGCTCTTCTCTTTGTACACATTCTGGTGTGCTATTTTAGTCATCCCAATTCAGATTCTAAGAAGGCATGCTTAATCTCTGTCTCAAAAGATGTATTCGAAATTCATTCTAATAAGGATGTGATCTTTGGAAAGGCAGATCCTTGTAGACAACTGAGTATGTCATTCGAGACTGAATTTCTTGTGATTCATTAGAGGCTGAATAGCAGGGAATAGGAAAAGAACCAAAGAAGGCCTACACTGGATATCAGAAAGAAGAGAATACAAGCTACAAATTTTTGATCGTGTGCATGAAGTCTACAAGATTCTGCTACATCCACATGTGAAATAAGCCACTTCTCCCAAGAATATTTTTAAAGGTGCTTTTCCAAACAAGAAGTTCGTCCATTTTTTTCAAGTGACTCCATAAGCATGAATTCAATTTTTAATTCACTTTAGTAAAATGACTCCATAAAATTCTTTAAACTTGGAGTTTAAAAAAAAACAATTAGATTCTTTTATTAACATTTTGTGAGACGGTGCATTAATAGAGTGGAGGTATAAGTGAGAATCTATTTGAAGTTCTTTTATGTAGTCATAAAAGGATAAAAGAGATTTGTATTATTTTGATGAGAGAGAATGAGTGGAGTGTTTAATGAGATAATGAGTGTAGAGAGTGCTAATGTTATATGTTTTTTCTATCGTGCATAATTTTCATGGAATTATGTTTTGGGATTGGAAATGATTTTATGAAATGAATACAAATGTAAGTGCCCAAAAATTCTAAGCAAAGAAAAAGGAAATGAATGTCAAGGTAAGTTTTGACTCATTATTGGGGTATCTTCACTTTTAAGCCATAAAGTTTTTGGAAGACAAGTGCATTGGATAGGAGAAGATTTTTATTTTTTCATAAGGGCGAAGCTTGTAATAAGTGGAGTAATAAGTTGTAACTTGGAGAAATAAGGTGAAATTATTGTTTTTGTAATTTTTGAGAAATAACTGATTTTGTGGAGTCATAAGGATTCACCTTTTTTTGTAAGTTTGGAGTGATCAGTTTTTCAAAGGAAAGCTTATTGTTGTAGGAGGTTGAGTCTGTTTTTGAAGCCATTTTTCCTCCAAGAAGTTCTGGAACTTTGATTCGATGAAGATGTTATGAAGCTACAAGATTATGCACTCCAAATTTTAATAAAGCATATATATATTTTTGTCGTGATTGTGTCCTAGATCCACCCAAAATTGAATAATGGTATCTTAGGTACACAAAAGGTGTGTTGAGGATGGTGCATGCTTCATGTTATTGCTTCTGATTTGTGTCTAGTTTTGACACATAAATGATCACATTTAACACACACATAAATTTCAATGTAAGCAAGCACAACACCTGTAACGAAGTAGCTACAAGGAAGGATATTTAAACTCAACACATGCATTTGCGCCACTATAATAAATACTCAACATTAACATTCTACTACAACAAAGAAAATTAACTCAATACAATCAAGTTAATGAACCTGCAAACTCCAGCATTTCAATGCAAAGTATATATCAACATTCTTTCAAATACATTTAAGAACTTGTAATAAAAATCAAATTTAGTTGTATTGTAAGGGTGCATTCTTAGTTTAAACCAACATCTAATTTTTTTTTAAGAGGACAAGTGAGTTCATTGTTTTAAGTACATCATTAGAATCATTGTAAGCATTTTTGGGTGCATTTTCAACAGTGTTCGACACCCTTCCTTTAAGAAGAATCAAGTGAGTGCATGAGTTTTACCTCTAAAGCAAACAAACAATAATTTCACATCTCCTACAAGCCAACATGAGTATTCATTCAAGTGAGAGTTATTAGCACCTAATTTGGACCTCAGGCTGAAGGAAGGCAAATCAGGGTAACTTCAAACCATGCTCAGCCTTGTAGGTAGCCCTACAAGGTCAGGAGAGGGCTCTCTCCATGAAAGATATTCAATGAAATATAACTGCAAAATATTTAGGCTAGGTATAGTAGCTCTAAATGTTTGTATAAATCTTCAGGGTTGTATGGAACAGATGGGGTTGGGCAGTTTCAATCTGGGGAATTAAATCAGAGTTACAGGGTATTCTATGGGGCAAGGTAGGCAGGGATTTTAAAAAATTTGTTTTAATAATGATGGGATGTGTAAGACTGGTGAGAAGCTGAAAAGGGCATAGGAGATGGATCCTTTTCAAACTGCAGAAAACAGAAAAGTATTGAATGATTTCCCAAGGCAGAGCATTATACAATGGATTCTACCTATCTATCTTGAAAACATCCAAACAGAAATATGAATGAATGAATGGCAAACATAACGATTAACAGATGATCACAAAGGAAATAACAGTGCTAAAATCCATACCACAAGGATCCCATAAATCAGTGTTGCATTTCTTTATTAATTCCCTGCCAAACTGTTACAAATGGAACGCAGAGCATCCTGAATGATTTCCAACTTATTCCACACTTTTTCCCTCCTTTACAGATGATGAAGAATTACATTAAATAGAAAGAATTTGAGGGGGGTAGATCCACAGAAGAAGGAGCTATTTTACCAGTTCAGAAACCGAAATATGAACATAGAAAATAAATCAACAATATGCCCCTGAAAAGAAGGAGCAATACATTCGACCACCTGGAAAAATTTGCTATTACATTTACCCAAACAGAGGAGGAGAAAAAAAAATCTGGAACCAATTCTCCTTTTTTATCGTTGGTGTAATGATCTCCGTGCTTTATAATAGTTTGTGGCCCAAAAAAAATGTATTTGCATTTAATCTTGAAGAAAACCCTTTTCCGAAGAAAATTCCTTTGAAACCGATGAAAACAATATTTTCCGTTTCAATGAAGAAAAGTCCCTTTTTGAGTGAAAAAGAGCAAAAGGAAAGGATGGTGTGCCCAAATCGCAATCAGAAATTGGCATCGGGAGGGGGAGGGAGCATGTCGCAATGGAGTGATGCGATGAAAACTTGCGATGCACTGGGGAGAAATGTGACGGAATGAAGTGTGATGGGAAATGGGTTTTATGGGGAAATCGCAATCGCAAATCGCAAATCGCAGCGGAAAGGTGAGGGCGCATCGGAATGATGCGATGAAAACTTGTGATGCGATGGGGACAAATGCGATGGGGGTAAGGGATAAGCTGAAGGAATAATGGTGAAATCCCTTTTAAAACAAATTAAAATGATTTTTTCACTTTACATAGGGAAAGCCAATTTTCCATTGGAAAGGAGCGAAAAAACAAAATTTTCGGTGGGACCTGGGAAAATTGCAATAAAAAATCAGGAAGGGGAGCAGGAATCTTGTAATGGAGCAATGTGATAAAGACTTGCGATGTGATGGGAGGAAAGCTTCAGTGGGACCGGGGGACAATCGCAATCGCAAATCTGCGGGGAAGGGGAGTAGAGTGCTAGTGGGGATGCGAATGTGATTGGCAATATGCAACTCATCGCATCGGCAGAAGGGAGCACCAAGGTTTAAAACATGGCACGGTTGAAATATGCGATGCGATGAAATGACTTAAGAAATCTTTTAAAATAATAATATTTAAATTATCACTTTTTACAAAGGGAAAACCCCCTTTTGTTTGAAAAGGGAGGAAGGGCTTTGGTGGGACTGGGAGGAATCACAATCGCAAATCGGTGGAGAAATAGAGTGGGAGAAAAGTGTTGTGGGAAATGTTGATTTCAATGTGATGAGAGGGTGGGGAACCATCGGATTGGAAAAGCAAATCGACGGTGGAAAATGTAATTGGGGAGCATATCAGTGGGATTCAATCGCATCGGAGAAAGCCATGGGAGTGGGGACAAAATTTGGGAATGCTACGAAGGTGCGATGTGATCCGGCGATTGTTATCAAATGTGGGCCATCCGATCGTTGATAAGATTGATGGTCCAGATACGATCGGGGGTGGGTCAATCGGATCGGCAGTTTTCAATCAGATGTGGGTCAATCGGGACTATGTGATGCGATGGTACAATCGGATCGGGGGAAAGGGGATTGCGATCAGATCGGAGGAAGGGAATTGCGATGAAAAAAACTTTAAAATTATATGAAAAGGTAGAAGTTATAAATTTTAAGGGACCAAATTAGAAAGAAGAGTAAGGTTAGGCCTTTGGGGGATTTTATTCACTTAGGCATATCTTCCAATCTATGAGTCAGCTTTGAGAGTATAATATATTGTTGGAAAGATCTTTCAGGGTTCTTTCTGATGGAAATACTTAGAACATGATTTTACACTAAAAATACTATGGAAAACACCTTTGAAAGGCATGGTGGTGGCTGTGTAGATATAGTAGCTTCTAAAGCTCAACTTATTACATATGAAGACATAAAATTAAATAAGAGATGAAAATAAAAGAAACGTACCATGTTTTGAGGTGAAAATTACAACAACTTAATAGAACAACTCATTGGTTTTTCCAGATACTATGCCTTTGAGTTTATTCGACCTCCTCATGACCTTGCTGATATTTATTGAAACTTGGTTCTTTAAGTTGACCATGATGAGACCCCAGAACCTAATGAGACCAACCCTACGACCTAATAACAGGAATTACATAGTGAAAGTGAATCATGACTGAAGACAATAGAGAGGAGAATCAGCAAGTTTTCACATGAGGAAAATCTGATGAAAGACCACTACCATCAATGAATCCATGATCTAATGGAATAATGAAAATTTATGGTATGGGACTCCTACTATGCAAATGAAAAAGAGTAAATGTGATCACTGATGGCAGTATGACAAAACTAACACTAACATTGGCTCTGATGGTGATGGTAGCTCCTTGGAGGTACCAAGAACACCATAGACTAAGTATCCTTATCCATAGGGCAAATATGGTCAAAATACTGAAAACTAACACAATGCAGATTAACTCTGACTCAAACTATGACTGAAAACTAAATTAAAACCAGAAAACCTTACACATATCATTCAAGTTTTATAGCCTTCACATCGGGCCCCAAATTTCAATGACTGTGTACTTGAAATCTGACCAACAATTGTATGGTATATACAATTACTGTGACATAATTTTCGATCCATCATCTCAAAAGTGGTAGTGCTTCAAAAGCCTACCACTCACTGGCCCTCCAGGGAAATCTTGGTCGTCCATCTCTGTAAGCAAGAAAGCATTATGTCCCCTGTACGCTGAAATATTATGCAGTCCTTTCCACAGATTATCGAACTTACCATGCTTCCCTTTGTTCTCATTTGGTGCATCCCATCTCAACACCACATCTTCCAACTGAAATTTTTCTGCTTTGGTCTTATGGTCATAGATTTTATTTATCTTTTCCTGCAACTGAATAATGTTCTAAGAAAGTTCCTCCCTTGTTTGCTGAAGATGGATCATTTGATTGATCCTTCACTAATTATCGTCCTCTTCACTACCATCCTCTTGCAATAGTCTCATGACTGGAAATGTAAGCGATGTACGAAACACAAAATCAGTGCCATAAAATAATTCAGACAGTGACATACCTATGGATTTCTTGTTTTTGACTCTAACTGCCCACAACACGTTGATGAGCTTTCGATCCCAATTCCTCTTATTTGCTTCCAACATTTTCTTGATTATGTTTATCAGAGAATTATTTGATGATTGTGCCAGGTCGTTGCCTTGTGGGTAGTATGTTGTCGAATGGCCCAACACAATGTTGTATTTATCGCGGAATTCAACCATATTCTTGGATCTAAATGCTGTTGCGTTATCTGTTACGATTTTGCGAGGGAAACCAAAACGAGATAAGATATTTTGTTATAAAAAATGAATGATTACCGTATCAATGGCCTACCTTGCTGGAATGGCCTCAATCCATTTGGTGAAGTAATCAGTACCTTTCAAGATCCATCGATGCTTTGCTAATGATGCAGGATGGATTTCCCCTATGAAATCAAGTCCCCACTACTGAAAAGGAGAATTGACTTGAACTGGTTTCAAAGGAAGAGGAAGTAGTTTCTTTTTTCCTTGGAAAACTTGACACTCATGGCAGCTCATTATTGTTTTATAAAAATCTGAAAATAAAGTGGGCCAATAATATCTGGCTCTCAACACTTTGCTAGCTGTTGTTTTCCAAAAAAAATGACCACCACAGTCACCTTTGTGAAAGTCATGCATCACCTGCTAAGCCTCATCTTCAACCAAACAATTAAGTTGAATACCTCCTGGATCTTTCCAACAAAGAGCATTGTTCAAAATACAAAATTTGGCAGACTTGAATTTTAGTGATCTACCTTTGCTTCTTAACATCCCTGGAGTGGGTGAAAGATGATGAAGAACATAAAATATGTCTGAATACCATGGGGATTGGAGAAAAATGTATGAAACCGGAACAAGCGAACCATCATCTTCATCCTCTGACATTGCTGCTATGATATTTATATCCATGGCACGCAGGTTTGATTGTGCCATTAGTTTTTCTAAACTATGTCCTTTGATTAACTTTGTGGGTTTAATCTCCAAATCATATTCGAACATTGTTGCTATCCACTTACCTCTTCTTCCCTCTGGATCAGTTTGCATCAAGACATCTTTCATTGCTGCATTAGGAACATATGCTATGATATGTGAATGCAAAATGTATACTCTAAAATCCTTCAATGATTTTATAAGGGCCAAAGCTTGTTTCTCAATGATATTATACCACAAGGTAGCATCTCGAATGGCCCTTCTAAAAAAGGAAATGGGTTGTTCAATCTAATCTCTTTTTTGCATCAATACCGCAGCCATGGTATGCTCCGATGCAAATGAAAATATACTGAAATCTTATGTGTAATCAAGACTAATCAAGACTGGGGAATTGGATAGAGAAAACTTTACCAGATTAAATGACCTGACAGCATCCTCACTCCATTTGACAGTGCTGTCCTTTTCAACATATTAGTCATCTCTTGTAAATGTTCAACCAAATTGGGTATAATTATGTGCAAGAAGTTCAAATTACCATTGAATGCCTGAATCTCATTTTTGTTACGTGGGAAGTATATGTGCTGAATTGCCTCCACTCTTGAAGGATCAATGTGGATACCATCTTTAGAGATGATATGCCCCAACAACTTGCCCTCATCCATAGCAAACGGACTTTTCTTTGGGTTGAGAGAAATCCCAAACTTTTTGCATCGCTGAAATACAACCCTCAACTGGTGAAAATGTTTATCATCAGAACTAGAAAACATTGTCACATCATCTAAATAAGCAACCAGAAAAACATCCTTTCATTGGAAAAAGCAATATCCATTACTCGCTGGAAATTGGCTTCGACGTTCTTCCGTCCAAATGGCATTTTGGCATACTAGAAAGTTCCCTAAGGTGTTGTAAAGGTAGTTTTGTCTTGGTCTTTTTCATGCACTAAGATCTGATTGTAGCACGAGTAACCATCGAGTAGTGACATCCTTGATGCTCCAACTACTCTTTGCAGAATATGGTCCATCTTCGGGAGTGGATAGTTATCCTTTAAGGATACTCTATTCAGATTCCGAAAAATCTATGCACAACCTTATTTCTCCCGTCTTTTTGCGTACCAGGACCAAATTCGAAATCCAATCAAAAAATCTAATTGGGACAATGATACCAGCTTTATATAATTTGTTTACCTCTTTTTTGAATAGATGGAAGTAGCTTGGGGTTTATCCTTCTCAGCTTCTTTCTAAATGGCTTCTGATCCGGCTTGATGGGAATAGTATGTTGAATTATATTTTTTTCGTACACCTTCAAATCTGAATAATCCCACATAAACACATAAGAAAATTCAGAAAGTAATTTAACATATTGTTCCTTTACCTCAGGGGATAATTCTTCTGATAAATTCACAAGCTTAGGCTTGTTAGCTATCCCAAGATTGACATATTTGACTCCTTTATTAGTAGGCACCAAGCTCTACTTCATTGCAACATCATATTGATCAAAAAGCTCCTCTAAAGGTATAAGACCTCTAGGAATTACATTTTCTTTCAGCTACACTATGTCCATCTGATTTTCTTGAATTTCTTGATCATCGACATCATGATCACCCTCTATCGAAGTATCCTTGAATTTTCCTTCACTCTGAAAAAAATAATTGATTTCATTGTCATCCCAAAACACTTGCCAATACCTTAAATTATCTAGAACAGTAGGCCGATGTTTGACATAAATTTCAAATTTGTTGCTGGAATTCATTGGAATCTTCAAATTGCTTGTAGTAGTGGCAAGAGAATCTGCAATAAGATTCTGTATTTGGGGTACTTCTGTCAAAGTGTATTCAGGAAACATCCTCAAGATGTATAGGACTACATTTTTGTATTCCCTTAATCGCAAATTCTTTTCTTAATACTCTCCCTTTACCTATTTGATTATCAATTCTGAATCTCCATAGACAGAAATCCTCTTTGCATTTAACTTCTTCAAAATTTTCAAACCTGCAATCAGAGCTTCATACTCTGGTTCATTTTTAGAGCAGTCAAAATCCAATTTGTAAGCACATACTCTAACATTACTAGGAACTTTTTCATCTTGGAAAACAGGGCTCTGAATCCATATTCCTATACCAGCACCATCCTTACCAATAGCTCCGTCAAAGTCCATGCTCCAAAGGCCTTCTTCCTCTTCTTCTAGATGCTGAAATTTTGCTTCTTTCTCTACTTTATCTTGACTAATTTCTACATCTTTCTATTTTTCATTGTCCTTTTGCTTCTAGCAGGTAGCAAGCTTAGAAATGCTTGCTGCATTATCTTTTCCCTGTCTAAGGACTTCCCTAATTTTTTTGAAATTTCAGGTACCTCATATATTTCTACCAAATGAACATTTTCATCATTCAAACCACCATCTGAATATAATACAAATGATTCTAAATCTAAGTGGACTGCATTAATGGGATGATTAACTAGCTTCTCTTTGCTAATGATCATATATTTCATTTTCCTCTCCCTGTATAGTTTTCTCAACTGACCGAAAACGGGAATGGTGGCATAAGAGAAATCAAGTTGTATGGTTCCTTTGAGTTTTGCATCCATCAAAACATTCTTGGCTGGGATTTGATCTAAAGATACTACCAATTCTTTGATAAGACCAATAAAATGGACCCTACTGGAGTCAAAGGAATACAAATCATTGTATTTGTGGGTAATATCAAGACCCAACTTCTCCATAATGGCTTTGGGCATCAGGTTATGCAAGGCTCCGGAGTCCAACATAGCATTATGCAAAATGAATTCATGCAATCTAAGACGTAGGTAGAAGGGAGGGACTTCACTCTCTTCAGACTGACCTTCTATGGCTGGACCAAAAATGAGTTCAGGATAATCATCTTCAACATTTACCATATCATATCTAGAGTCTATTTGCAAAATTCTAGATACCTGATGCTTATAAGTGTTGTTTTTAACCAACTCAGAGAAGGGCATGGACACCTTCAGCTTAGAAATTTCATTTTCTAAATTAAAATATGAAACTTTTTCAACCTCGTTGATGCGAGGATCTTTCTTCTTCACTTGCTCCTTTGTTGCACTAAGCTGGTTCTTTTCATTTGCAGTGTTAATCGTTGAGGATGCCTTGCTGGGAGAGGGATCAACATGCTCTTTCCCTTTCCTTTGAGTATTTGAGAAGTCATTCTTTGATTGCAGCTCTTTCCTTTTCTGAATGGGATTGATTGGCACATCTATACTCCTTAACTAATACTACTTCTGTTGCGCTAACAAAGCGTTCATGTATCCTCACTGGTAATCATCTGACTCTTCCTCTATCGCTACATCATTGGACAATATGAAATCATCATTTTGTCGAGTGTCTGGAACAAATGTATATTCTTCATCTTCTATCAGAAAAATGGGCACACCATCAACAGTTAAAAAATGATTAGCTTCAACTACTGGATCATCATCATCATTTGTTTCTGTTCCGTGAACATAATTTTGCTGCAAAGGAGTTCTAATTTGTTGCTGATGTTGCATTTCTTGGTCTTGCACTTGATGTTCTCTTTTCTTAATTTGGAATTGTGGCTGCTGCTGACCTCTGAAATTTGGATTCCTGATTTGTGCTTCAGGTCTATCTGAAATAGTCAACCAATCAACCGTCTTCTCCACTATTTAGATAAAAGTATCCATCTTACTGTCTGAAGGAGATGATTCTTCTTTCACAGTTACCCTCTTTTCGGCTCTTGTTCGTGCTCTTCTAACCAGCAAATTTTCTTCTATGCTCACAGCTATTTTCTACATATATTCAAGTGTGGTAGGATCTCATTCTTGTAGATGATATGCCATATCAGCATCGAAACCATCTGGAAATTTTAGCAAAGCTAACCCCATGGGGGGTTTTAGGTTGGCTGGAATAGCATTATACACAGCATTAAATCTCACACAATAATCTTGTACACTTTCACCTACATTTCTTTTGATGTTTTCATATTCAGAAAAGATTTGGAGTGGGTTTTTCTTTACCTCCCACTGGTCTAATAATTGTCTATGAAACTCCTACAAATTGTGGATAGAGGCTGCTAGTAAGGCTCTGAACCATTTTTGAACTTCACCCCCAAATCTTTGGACAAACAATCTTGTGGTCACATTTTCTGCTTCTACCTCATGAAGGTCAAAAAAGTCATTCATCTTATCAACATGTTACTAGGTTGTGATACTTTGAGTGGCATCAAAGAGAGGAATTTTACTTTGGTAATCAGTAGGCATATCATTCAGATTCCGAGGAAAAACTAGGGGTGCATAGCGGGCAACCATGACTCGAGGTGGATTTACAATAGTGTTTATGCTACTAGGATTCAAGGGAGACGTTGATGGAGGAATCAGAGGCTGAGGATTGACTTCTGAAACTGATGGGAATGCTGATGAATTAAGGGCAGTAAATGTTGTTTCTGATAACTCTAAAGGCTCGGGGGTATTGGTTATAGTGATAGATGTCTGAGGGGAATTTAAAATATAATCATCAATTGATGTGTTTTCCCTTTGAACTTTGATATCTACAAGAAATTATGGATCTAAAACTATGTCATCAAGTGCAGTTTTAGATTTATTTATGAACATAGAAAGCTCAAAACACTCTTCAAAAGAGAGGCCTTCTACAAACAACCACTCATCGGGCTAGGTATGAGATCTGAAAATAGGTCTAGGGCTTACTGAACCTTCTTGTCTTCTGATTATTCTTGGAATGAGATTAGGATTTTCAAATATTGGAGAAGGATTTGGATAAGGATTTTCCCTGGTGTATTTTCTTGAAGCCAGTGTGGTCAAATTTCTACTTTACAATGTTCTATTTCAGCCTAGGAAACTCTGAACCTCATCATCCACAGTCCAAGAATTTATATAGAAGATATTATTGGGGTGATCAGTCTTTTGTTTTAAATAGTCCCCAGTATGGTCACCAGGAAATGTTAGCACCTAACTTGGACCTCAAGCTGAAGGAAGGCAAATCAAGGTAACTTCAAACCATGCTCAGCCTTGTAGCTAGCCCTACAAGGTCAGGAGAGGGCTCTCTCCATGAAATATATTCAATGAAATATAACTGCAAAAGATTTAGGCTAGGTATAGTAGCTCAAAATGTTTGTATAAATCTTTAGGGTTGTATGGGACAGATGGGGTTGGGCAATTTGAATCTGGGGAATTAAATCAGAGATACAGGGTATTCTATGGGGTAAGGTAGGTAGGGATTTTAACAGATTTTTTTTAATAATGATGGGATGTGTAAGACTAGTGAGAAGCTGAAAAGGGCATAGGAATTGGATCCTTTCCAAACTGTGGAAAAAATAAAGTATTGAATGATTTCCCAAGGAAGAGCATTATACAATGGATTCTACCTATCTATCTTGAAAACATCCAAACAAAAATATGAATGAATGAATGGAAAACATAACAATTAACAGATGATCACAAAGGAAATAACAGTGCTAAAATCCATACCACAGGGATCCCATAAATTAGTGTTGCATTTCTTTATTAATTCCCTACCAAACTGTTACAAATGCAGCGCAAAACGTCTTGAATAATTTCAAACTTATTCCACACTTTTCCCCCCCTTTACAAATGATGAAGAATTACATTAAATAGACATAATTTGAGGGGGGTAGATCCACATAAGAAGGAGATATTTTACTAGCTCAAAAACCGAAATCTGAACATAGAAAATAAACCAACAATGTGCCCCTGAAAAGGAGGAGCAATACATTCGACCAGCTGGAGAAATTTGCTGTTACATTTACCCAAACAGAGGAGGATAAAAACAAATCTAGAACCAATTATCTTTTTTTATCATTGCTGTAATGATCTCTGTGCTTTATAATAGTTTTTGGCCCAAAAAAAAAGTATTTTCCTTTAATCTTGAAGAAAACCCTTTGCCGAAGAAAATGCCTTTGAAACTGATGAAAACCATATTTGTCGTTTCAATGAAGAAAATTCCCTTTTTGAGTGAAAAAGAGAAAAAGGAAAGGATGGTGGTCCCAAATCGCAATCGCAAATCAACATCGGGAGGGGGAAGGAGCATGTCACAATGGAGTGATGCGATGAAAACTTGCAATGCAATGGGGAGAAATGTGATGGAATGAAGTGCGATGGGAAATGGGTTTTATGGGGAAATCTCGATCGTAAATCGGAAATCACAGCAGAAGGGGGATGGCGCATTGGAATGATGTGATGAAAAATTGCGATGCGATGGGGAGAAATGTGATGGGGGTAAAGGATAAGCCGAAGGAGTAATGGGGAAATCCCTTTTAAAACAAATTAAAATGAGTTTTTCACTTCACATAGGGAAAACCCTTTTGCGCCATCACATAAAAAAATGAGTTTTGCGCTTCACATAGGGAAAACCCTTTTTCCTTTGGAAAGGAGCGGAAAAACAAAAGTTTGGGTGGGACCCGAGAAAATCGCAATCGCAAATCGGGAAGGGGAGCAGGAATATTCTAATGGAGTGATTTGATAAAGACTTGCGATGCGATGGGAGGAAAGCTTTGGTGGGACTGGGGGACAATCGCAATCTAAAATTTGCGGGGAAGGGGAGCGGAGTGCTAGCAGGGATGTGAATGCGAATGGCAATATGTGACTCGTCGCATTGGTGGAAGGGAGCGCGAAGGTTTAAAACATGACGCGATGGAAATATGCGATGCGATGAAATGAATTAAGAAATCTTCTTAAATCATAATATTTGAATTATCGGTTTTTACAAAGGGAAAACCCCTTTTTGTTTGAAAAGGGTGGAAGGGCTTTGGTGGGACCGGGAGGAATTGTAATCGCAAATTGGCGAAGGAGTGGAGCGAGAGAAAAGTGCTGTGGGAAATGTCGATTGTGATGTGATGAGAGGGAGGGGAACCATCTGATCAGAAAAGAAGATCGATGGTGGAAAATGTAATCGGGGAGCGTATCAACGGGAGTCAATCACATCGAAAAAAGTCACGGGAGTGGGGAAAAAATTTGGGAATGTTGCGAAGTTGCGATGCGATCAGGTGATTGCGATCGAATTTGGACTGTCCGATTGTTGAGAAGATCAATGGTTAAGATACGATCATGGTTGGGTCAATCGCATCAGCAGTTTTCAATCAGAGGTGGTTCAATCGGGACTATGCGATGCGATGGTGTGATCAGATCAGGGGAAAGGGGATTGCGATCGGATCAGAGGAAGGGAATTGTGATGAAAAAAACTTTAAAATTATATGAAAAGGTAGTAGTTATAAAGTTTAAGGGACCAAATGAGAAAGAAGAGTAAGGTTAGGCCTTTGGGGGCTTTTATTCACTTAGGCATATCTTCCAATCTAGGAGTCAGTTTTGGGAGTATAATATATCATTGGAAAGCTCTTTCAGGGATCTTTCTAATGGACATAATTAGAACATGATTTTACACTAAAAATAATATGGAAAACACCTTTGAAAGGCAGGGTGGTGGCTATATAGAGATAACATCTCCTGAAGCTCAAATTATTACATATGAAGACATAAAATTACATAAGAGATGAAAATAAAAGAAAAGTACCATGTTTTCACCTCAAAACATGTTTTGAGGTGAAAATTACAACAGCTTAATAGAACAACTGTGAAAATTACAACAGCTTAATAGAACAACTTATTGATTTTTCCAGATACTATGCCTTTGAGTTTATTTGACCTCCTCATGACCTTGCTAATATTTATTGACACTTGGTTCATTAATTTGACCATGATGAGACCCTAGAACCTAATGAGACCAACCCTATCACCTAATAACATGAATTACATAGTGAAAGTGAATCATGACTGAAGACCAGAGAGAGGAGAATCAACAAGTTTTCACATGAGGGAAATCTGGTGAAAGACCACTACCATTAATGAATCCATGACCTAATGTAATGATGAAAATTTAAGGTATGGGACTCCTACTATGCAAATGCAAAAGAGTAAGTTTGATCACTGATGGAAATATGACAAAACTGACACTAACAAGACTAACGTAATAAAGCAAGTTCTAGCGAGCATTCAAGCAAAGTGATCATCATCAAGCGAGCGTAAATTCAAGGGTTCAAGCAAACAAGTTCTACAACTCTATCAAGTGTTTAAAGCAAGTGCAATAAACAACAAATCAAGCGAGCGTTCCATTCAAGCAACACATCAATCGAGTCTGGCATTCAAGTAACAAAATCAAGTGAAACAGTTCAAATCACAACATCTATGACAAGTGAGCCTGAATTCAAGCGAGCGAGTTCACGTGGCGAGAAACATTCAGCTGTTACAAGTTCTTCACAATTTGACCATCTCAAGTGCTGAAGACATAGTGCAAATCAAAAAAGAAATTCTTGCTGATCTTTCATGACATCTACAATAGACAAATGGAATGATTGAGTTTCTTCAACTGGAGTCACAACTACAAAGAAATGAATTGCAAGAGAAGAGCGATGCTTCCAAGTCTTTGAACCATCCAGATGATGTCATTCATCCAAACAGCTTCAAGTGTCGAAGTTGTTCCAATTCAACTTTCTTCCAAGCCCATCATCAAGCCATGGGAAGAAATCCAAAGTAATAGAAATCGACAGGGCTTAGGATATGTCAAATATGACGCCAACTTGCATATCCTATATTATTCCAAGCCAATTAAGTTCTTAAGTGCATCATTTCTTGAACAAATCACCTCAGCAAGTTTTGAGAAAGTTTTAGAAAAATAGAAATGCACGCAACTCGAAGTTGCATTCAAACCGACATGTTCTCATTGTCAAAGAACCAGTCATATGGAAGATCAGTGTTTTTATCTCCATCCTTGTCGCCATTGTGGCAAGCCCAATCATTCCTCAGAGAAATTTCGCAACCAAACAAAATTAGCCAGGTTGAAGATACAATATGAATGGATCGATCCCTGGGAATGGTCATTCACAGTCAAAAGATTGTATCAGTTCCACAATCGAAGACAATCACGCATAGTGTAGCTGACAGTGAAAATAAGGTGGTATTCTAATGCAGTTGAACGGGGGAGTACACTAGTGCAAGACTCCTACACCTGAAGGGGGAAGTTCAGGAATAATTCATAGAGAATTGCCTCTCCTTTCAGCTGAAAAAGGGGGGAAGATGGTTCCTTGTTCTTATTTTGGATTTATAATTGAAGGGGGGAATGTTAGCCTCTCTCATAAAACAATAATAAATCCAAAAATAAAATAAATATTAAAATTTAGGAATTTATGTCTAACTCTCTAGATTGGGTTGTTCCTCTAAGATAGGAGTTAGTTTAGCTAGCTCCTATATTGGTGTGTGTATGGTTGAGAAATTATCTCAACCAAGGTGTCTAAGATAGCACGCACTATCTTGAGACACAGTCTCCTCATCTATTTAATTGTAATATTACATTATTTTAATAATGAGAAAATATGTGAGGAAGCCGTGAGGCTGAAGCCTTTTCTTCCATGACTGTGTTTGGGCATAAATATGTATGTTTTTATCTGTGTTAATAGTGTGTGATTATTCAACATAATTTCACTATTTTGTGTTCCTGCTGAGTTTCAAAATTACAATCTTCCATCTCTTCTTCTTAATGTCTTTTATTTGAATCAACAACAACATCATTAGCATTGAATGATCTTTCAAGGGGAACCAACCCTTTAGGGAGCACATTATCTTTCATTTGGATAATTTTTTTTTCAGTTATTGACTTATTAAGGTTTCTTGCTTATGATTTTTGCTCTTTTTGTTGTTCCTCTTTCTTTATTTCACCGTCTTCAAAGTTTCCAATCATGGTGAGGAACTAACTTATCTTCTCATCATTGTCAAACACCTTCCAATGTTTCACTTTTTCAGGGATATAAGGTCTATGCCTAATTTCAATATAAAACATTAACCTTGGATTTATTGGAGGTTTGAAGGTGCTGGCTGCAACTGCTAAAGAATTGGCCAATCTATTCTCCTCCCTCAGAACATACTGAATATTGAATACTTAAGAATATTTTTCTACCAGATCCCACACTTCATTCCTATATGATCTCAATCTCGGATTCTTGGTTTGAAAATGATTTTTAATCTGCCTTATTATCGATTCAAAGTTACCAAAAATTAAATACATTGAACTCCCATCTGGTTAGCAACTTGAAGGCTTGAGATTAAGGCCTCATACTCAACCACATTTTTTGTTGAATCAAATTCTAGTTTAAAAGAGAAAGGTATGAGGTTACCTTCTGGTGATATTAGCAAGAATCCAGTACTTGCTCCCTCCTTGGAGTAGGCACCATCAAAGTAGCAATTCCAAATATTCCTTGAGTGTAGCTCTTTATTTACAACTACTGAAGAGAGTTTCTTCCCTATGTCTTCAGTAAATTTTTCATCTTCATACAGGATGAAACAAGAAATGTCTTATGTTTCTTGACTATAAATAAAGGAATTTCCTACATATTTCTTGGAAGCATTCTTCACAAAACTTCTTTCCTTGTACAACCTCCTTTTTTCCCCATTAAAAACTGGAATGATAGCATAAGTGAAATATAATTTTAGTACACCTCCAAAATTTTCTGCCCAATATCTATACAAGAGCATTCCAAACCTGCCATGGATGTGAGTGACCACTACATCCATGGCTATGCTCTTTGTTGGGATTTGTGCCAACAAAAATGCTACATATTTAATTAACCCAACACATTTCATCCTTTTTGAATCAAATGAATAAAGATCCCTATAATGTTTGGTAATATTCAAGTTAAGTTCCTTCATAATAGTTAATGGCATGAGATTATGGGACTCTCTTGAGTCCAGCATGCAATTATGTAGAGTATAATCATGAAGTAATAGAGAAATATAAAAGGGTGGAACAAAGGGATCTATTTCTTCTACATGAGGACCAAAGGTGAACACTATATTTTCTTCTTATAAGCTCACTGTGTCACTTATGTCTTCCACCTATGTGATATTAATAAATTCTGAAATTTCTTTCTTGTAATCTAGTATTTTGGCTAATTCTAGAAGAGGCAACTGAATTTTGACCTTCTCAAATTCTTTTGTCAAATTGAAAGCATGAGTTTTCCTAACATTATTTTCAAGTTCTTCTTCACTCTTTCTAAAATTTTCTGCTTGTTCAAGTACATGAACAACTCTCTCCAAGATATTAGTGTCGACTAATTTGTTCTAGGAAGATTCACCCTATTGAAAATTTGTTCTAATAAGTGAATTTACAAGTCGTTTCTTATTACTAACCTATTTCGTAGGGTCTTTTGATATTGGATTTGCCACTGGAGGAGGAAAGGAACCTTGTTATTCACCTTCATTATCCTGCACTCTAGATTAGATCATACTCTAATGTAACTCAACTTGCATGAAATCTATCAATTTCCTACAGTATTCATCCATTTCATCTTGATCAAAAGAAACTCCAGCTTCAACATATTCTCCCTCACAATCTTCCTATTCATCCTCCTCTATTGCATACATAGCAGATACCTGATCCTTGGCCTCCCTTTGTTCATCGTCTATTGGCTCTGTGGGTGCTGCTTCTATATACAACAATGCTTGAACTTGGTCTTGATCTCTTCTTTCCCTCTGCAGATTTGCAGGGGATGTCTTCTGAATTGAGGGTTAAACCCCCCTCTATTTTTGGTACTTGTCTGTGGGAGTTTTTATTTCCAGTTCCATATTAGATAGCTTATTTTTCAAAATTTTCATCGCCTTTACCATATCTTCAATCCTTAGATCCTGTGATTATTCTTCTTTTTCCTTCCCATTCTCCTAGATTGGTTGTTTCCCTCTCACCTTTCCAGCTGCAGTCATATTAGCTTCAATTTCTAAAGCATCTATCTATATCTGCTCAAGAGTAGGGGCTCTTCTCTGTTTCTCAATATAAAGCTAAAATTAGCTTCAAAATCCCCAGTAAAATCTCCCTTTTCTCCTACGGGGGGGGGCTTCATCTATGCAAGTAAACTATTGTACAATTTTTTGAATCTTTTCACAAACTCAGAAATGCTTTCATTAGGCTTTCTTTTAATCGTGTTAAACAATGTCAATGAGTAACAATGATTTCTCTTCTCTCCCCATATCCAAGTGAATTGAGTTTATAAATCTTCCAAATCATTTATAGAATCATTTGGTAAACCTTTGAACCATTTCCTAGCCTCTCCACTTAGAGACTGCACAAATAGTCTCATAACAACATCAAGATGTTCTACATTTAAACTCTCAGCAAAATTGAAAAACAAGGGTAAATTTTGTTTTGCAATTACTTCACCTTCTCCAGTGAAACGGGGAAGTAATTGGAGGTATTATTGAGGCATGGAATTCATTCGTTACGGAAGATTTAGGGGTTCATACCTATCCCTTAAGAAAGCTTGAGCTACCATATTAACAACTTGGTTAACTACTCCTTGGGTGGTCGAGGTTGATGAACCTGCTGTGAAAGTGAATGAAGGTGGAGGTAAAACTGATATGGGGGTAGGCTGATGGACAATAGAAAAGGGACGAGAAACTATATTTGGTTGAGCTTGATTGGAGGTAAAAGAAACATACTCAAAGAAATGTTCTTCTAACTGAGGTTCTTCAAAATAAATGGGTGTGGAAGGGAAGTGGTATCTTGTTCCAAGTAAGGGAGTTCCGTGGAAATATATTCAAACAAAGGGTTATGAGAATTTCTGCCAGGTGCAGGCAATGCAGGATCAGGCATTAAAGGAGTTTCGGGTTTCTGAGCCTTTTTAGAAACCAATATTTCTGAATCTAGCAAAGTAGGGACTATCAGCTATGAGGTATCTGACCTCATGTGAGGCCTTTTGTAAGCCAAAATTTTGAAAATAACAAACACACCCAAATATTTCCTCCTCAATGAATGACAAGAGGAAATAATATGAAAAACCCAGGGAAAATAAATTTTGTTTCTTCATGCCCGGCAACAGTGGCAAAAAATGTTATATGTCAAGAAACAATTCCTTGGTTGTGGTAAGGAATCAGTGCTTAAGATATTATATAAATGTATGTGACACTTACGATATCAAAGGGCCTCTCTTTAACACCTTTGGAATCTATTTACTTAATAACCTCAATAATCTGATATAATGAAAGCCTTCACAATGCCATAAATAGTTAATACTTGAATGAAATGAAAAGAAGAACTAAAAGAGAAACTGAAACTGATATGTTGAATACACAGAATATACCACTTTTAAGCTTCAAAGGAATTCTTGGAGAGAGAGGAAACTTGAAAGAATATGATGTAAACACATAATCTATGACTTTAAAGTTCCTTCAAGAATTTGCGAAAAGAGAAGAGATGAAGTGAAGGAGCGCAAATTAAGGTGATTTAACTCTTACTCACAGATGTAATTAAGAGACCGAAACCTACATTAATTCACTTCATTGAAAGAGGAATGAACACAGAGGGAAAATGGAAATACATTTCAACATCAATAGGTGCAGGAAACTTGATCTTCTTTCATTAATTTCTCAGAAATTTCAGTACCAAATTAAGAGCAGTAAAGAGGTCCAAAACTCAGAACAAATTTTCTTTATTTCCATCTACTCAAATACATCACAGTGGTTCATAACTCCTAAACTTATTTAAACTATTTGACTACCTAAACTATCAAGATTACTTATACAATCATAATTGAAAAAAAAAAAACCAAAATATGTTCATTTTGTTGAATCTAGTGTTGTTGAAGTATCCTCCCGAAGTGTCGAGGTCTCCTTTCTGGCGAAGATGCATTGGGTGCCCAAATCTGTAACAATGCCTTAGTGCCTACTTGACCCATATGTCATACTCCCAATAGGGATGCTACATGCTCGTCTGCCTGACTCTGCCTATGCCACTATGCTTCAAACGCTGTTGGAATAGGTTCTCCTAACAAGCTGCGAAATTGGTCCATTTTGAATATTTCTGATTAGATTTAGTCTAGAGCAGGGGTTTTGGGGTGGGAAAAAGCCTTGAACACATTGTAATGGGTAAAAGGGTAAACCAGGGGTCTAAAAACCATGATTTGCAGACCATATGAAATTCTAGGCTAGATCGTTATAAATAGAGGATAATTTTGTATTGTACAGAACAAGAAATGATGAGCTATTGATGTGACTTGTCATTTAAGCTATCACTTTGGGTTTTGGGGAAAGGACTCGTGCTGGCTGTGTGCGTGGAGATCTAAGTCCAGCTGTGTGCGGTCCCTGCTGCTATGTGCGCAGGTTGGGAAGGGAATTGTAAGGAAGAATTGATGAATGAATGAATAAGAAAGATTGATAGAGAACTGAACCTGTGAGCACTCTTGTCCGAATTTTTGGTAATTGTTGTATTGTGAATTTTCTGTCTTTAAGCTGCAAAGATATGTGTAAGAGCATTTCTGGATCTGGATCTATTCTGTTATGTTTATGTATTGCTGTGTTACTGTCATAAAATCATATAATTATAGATCTAGCACGCGAGGATGTGAATAGAGACCTAATTAACCCTGTGTGGAGCAAGGTAGTCTGGGAATTACAGGACCTAGTGCAGCTCTGCTTACCTTACCCATCCTCTCTCAGGGTGTATAAACCTGGTTCCAACACCCACCCATACTACTTCGGGTGAGACTTTGACCTGCGCAAGCAGGTCACTAGTATAAGGGGTTTGTTGGCAAACCTTGCACACTAAACTTGGGTCAGGACCCCTTAAGCCAAAAAATGGTTCCATTGCCAGGACTGGAAGAAGTCTAATAAAATGGATTGGGTAATGACATTGGAGATCTAATGCAGAGTTGAATGAGCGCTACTCTAGGTGAAAGTGCAACACCGAGTGGTAAGTACTATCGAACCGGTCAAGTAGAGTATCTCTTTGCTCGTAGCTCGCCGAGAAGAGCACCTACACAAGGTCCATCAGTTACCCTGACGTCGAGCCTCTGAGAAAATAAACCAGAGGAAACCATGGCAGTACACTTAAAATTACGTACCTTTAAAGGCGCAACTGATGAGAACATGGAGCGGTTTTGGTTCGTGGCCGACTCGGTGTGGACTGTGCAAGGGGTGGTAAGAAATACTATGAAAAGGGAACATATATCCATGGATTTCGAATAAATGGTGCTGGATTGGTATATGCATTATATATCTCAAAACAGGAGCGCATCTCTTCAATATGTTAAGGATTCCCTAAAACAACAATTCTGGAAGCTGAAATCTTACTCTGAGTTGGTAGCAGAAGTGAAAGAATTCAAGCAAGGAGCATCCAAGTCAGTGTGGGAGGCCGATCAGCGGTTAAAGAAAGAAATTAGGGAAGGAGGGTTCAAGTACAATGACAGACATCACACAAAATGTTTCATCGCTATGTTACTACCTTACTTACACATACCAATGAGCCACTAGACCTTTGAATCGCAGGAAAACGCCTTGGAAGTTGCCATGAAACTCGAAGCTACGCCTAAGGACAACACATTGGGTGGAGTACAACAAATTCAAGAACAACTTGGTGCTATGCAAATGGAAATACAGAACCTACGGAAGGAGCGAGGAAAGGATGTTTGCACGATGTCGGGTATCTGGCCATACCAAGGACCAATGTCCTCTATTGGCAGATTACCTCTAGGCAGGGGGACCTATTCGACTACGCCCCGGGTGCAGCAGATTTGCGCTCTGGTTTGATGACTACCGGATAGCGGGATTACATGATACGGCCCAGTGCCCTTAGCTAAGTATGGGTAAACTAAAGCAACAATGCTGTAGGTTCTACCGATTGGTAGGGCACGATGAGAAGAATTGTCACACATATGACTTATTGGTAGATTGAGGAAACCTCTATAGGGTACAATCATATCCTGCATCACCAAGATCTCCCGCGAATTTTGGTGGCTCTCCTACAAGGGGTAGGGGGGCCGGGGGGGAAGCCCAAAACGAGGATGGGGCCAACTAATCTGCTATAACTGTGAAGAGGTAGGGCACTTTTCCAGGGACTGCCCAAATCCCACCAGTAAATCCTGTAAATATTGCCGACAACTAGACCATGAGATCGAATACTGCACGATCTTGATAACAAAAATGCAGGATAAACAACATACTCCTACGCAAAATGTGCAAAGAGTTAAAACTGAGTTGCGGAGTGCAGATCCGAGTGTAAAATTCATGACGTGCAACAGTATGGTCACTCAGGGAGTAAAGGAAGAGCTTGCCTCTCGAAAGGGAATGAATTTCAAGGAAAATGAGTCATTGGTATCCCCATGCAAAACCGCCAATGCACCTCCAAAAAGAGGAAGATGTTGAGCCCTTTCTAAGGGCATATCTGAAACTACTGCGTGTCCCACAGGCTGTAGAAAATCTTTAAGAATTACTACATGACTGTGTAGCCTCGCCCAACACACTTGCTAAGATTAAAGAAGTACACAAAGTACACAGCTATAAGAAATGCATCGGGAGGGAAATGTAGTTGAATGCGTAGATTGGCGACTATGGGATAGATCAAGTGATCCTCGATCTTGGATCAGATGCAAACGTCTTACCAAAGCATACATGGAAACTAATGGGAAAACTGAAGTTAGACTGGTCCACCGTCCAGTTGTGCATGGCGAATCAATAGAAGATCATCCCTCTGGGAAGGTTGTCGAACGTCATGGTAGATATCGTAGGAGTAAAGGTCCTAGCTGACTTTGACATAATAGAAATCGTGGAAGATGCGGATCCCTACCCTGCCCTCTTGGGACTGGACTAGGCTATGGACATGGGGGGTGTCATCAATTTGAAGAAACGCAGCATGGTGTTTGAGAAAAAAGTAACGCGCATAATAGTATCGCTATATCTCGCCAATGGTGTGCGGTATACAGAACTAGCATATGAAGAGGAGGAACTAGATTAGATCTACAAGGTGACGGCACAAGAGGAAGACCGGGGTAACCCTACAACAGCCAGAGTACTATGTTGGGAGAGGGACAGGGAGTACTTTTCTAACCCTGATGAAGAATTAGAGAGTTGGTAGACTTGGTTGCATGACGCCTCAACACTACGATGCCCTTGAGCCGCGAGGACCCTCTACTGCATTACTTCAGAGGTTAGATACCTCCCCCACTTTGATGGGTCTAGTCATGTCTAGGATTTTCTAAGAACATTGAAAGCTAGGGTGCCAAAAGAACGACGGCTCTGCGCCCTAAATTTGGCTCTGCATGGAACACCTACATGATGGTGGAATACCCACAAGAAAGAATTTTTGGATGGGAAAAATGTCAGGATATGATGATTCTATGATTTTCACCTCTAGCTGATGTGTACACCAAGATATTCCTTGGACCCAGGGATCCCCGCACACATCTGCGTGCTTGGATGACCAAACGTACCTTCCACCAGGAAGTGTTAAAAGAAGACTTTATCAGAATGTTCGAACTAATTGGGGGAATGGAGATGCTCGAAAAAGCTCTGCAGGACATTGATGCATTTATATTTAAGAAGCCTCACCCTCGCATCGCACCGGTAGCTCTAACATGGGAAGCCCAGATGCAAGACATAGTCAACTCCCGGAGCTTGGCGATTAACGAAGAAGAAGATAATCCGTGAAATATCTTTGTTCTGGAATCTGAAGGAGATCATACTGTTATTGGACCGTTGCTACAGAATATTGATGTAGCACAACCTCTCAGGCTGTGCCAAGTTAATGTTGGGACAGAAGAACACCCTAAGCTAGCTAAAATTGGGGACTATTGGGATGAGGGAACCGTAGGAAAAAATCCAGAGCTACTTACGGAGTATCAGGACTTATTTCCGACAAATTTTTCTGAGCTCAAAGGAATCACTGGGGACTTAGGCATTATGCACATCACTCTAAAACCTGAGGTGTGTCCCGTCAAGCAACGACCTTACCGACTAAATCCTAAATATAAGCAAAAGGTCAAAGAAGAGCTGGACAGAATTCTTACCGCGGGTGTCATTGAACCAATTGAACAATCAGATTGGGTAAGTCCAATGGGCATCCAAGAGAAGAAGATAAAGGGGGAAATACGCATCTGTGTGGATCTACGAAAGTTAAACAATTCCTGCGTCCATGACCCCTTCCGTACGCCCTTATCCAATGAAATCCTTGATAGAGTGGTTGGCCTGGAGGCCTATTCCTTCACTGATGGCTTCTCAAGATACCACCTGATTAGAATTACACCTGAAGATCACAGTAATACTACCTTTGCAACCGAATGGGGTTCCTTCTAGTATACGGTCATGCCCTTTAGTCTCAAGAACGCAACTACTATTTTTTCAAGGGTCGTCATGGTTGTATTCAAGGAGTTTATTCATAAGTTCTTGGAGGTTTACTTCGATTACTGGATGGTCTTTGGCCTGGTAAAGGAGCATGTCTCTAACCTGCAATTAATGTTGGATGCATGCCGAAAGAACCAGATCTCCTTGAATATCAAAAAGTCCATATTCTGTGTACCACTCAGAATATTTCTTGGACACATAGTTTTTCGGCAAGGATTGATGGTTGATCTTGTGAATATAGCCATAATTATCAACCTTGTAGCCCCCACAATGGAAAAAAAAATGCATTCTATTCTCAGCCACACGAGTTATTACAGGAAATTCATTCAAGGATGTGCTCTGATCACAACACCCATGGAACAACTACTAATAAAAATATGTCTCTTTTTTTTGGAATGATGAATGTCAAAAGAGCTTCAAACTGGTCAAGGAGAAGATGATATTTGCACCCATACTGATATTTCCTAACTCATCAAAGGAATTACATGTACATGTGGATGCGTCAGGCATCGCCCTAGGCACAGTTCTCACTCAACCAGGAGAAGGAGATATTGACCACCCGGTAGCCTTCGCGAGTCAAAAAATCTCGAGTGCAGAACAAAACTACTCTACCATTGAGTGCAAGGACTAGCTATGGTATACGTATTACAAAATATTAGTAGTATCTGTTGGGTGGCCACTTTAAGATGTTCACTGATCATTCAACATTGAAATACATGGTCAACAAGCCTATGTTGGGGGGGTAGATTTTTCACTGGCTGTTGTTATTCCAGGAATATGATTTTGAGATCATAGTTAAGCCCAGGAGATTGATTGCAGGCCCAGATCATCTATCTCACATTGAAACAGGGGAAGAGCCTACTAACTTGGACGAGGGCTTACCCGATGCATAGCTGTTCACCATTAAGGTGGTTGATGCTCACTTTTCTGATATCATTGAGTTCCTTACTACGGGCATGGCCCCTACAGAATATTCGGTGCAGCAGAAGAAGGAGTTGGTGTTGGCATGTGTTGTCCTTGATGGCAACCTACTTGATGAAATGAGATTGTTGGCTATATGATGCAATGTGTTGTCCTTGATGGCAACCTACTTGATGAAGTTGATGGAAACCTACTTGATGAAATTTATGGCATCCTATTTGATGAGTTGCCTTTGATAAGCAACCTATGTGTTAAATATGTAAGGATGATGTATCTACAGATCAATTCAGAAGTAACAGAAGAAAATAATTTCAGTAAGTGCTAGAAAAATGATAAATATGATGTGTCACAAACCATACGCGGGTTTGTTAAGGAGAAGTAGCGTATGCACGCGGCAATGTATGTGACAAGTAGCGTATGCACGCGGCAATGTACGTGACAAGTAGCGTATGCACGCGGCAATGTACGTGACAAGTAGAGTATTCCCTTTTGCGCTCCAAATTTTGAATACCAAGGGGCATTACCATGGTATTGAACCATTGTATTGAGCATTGGATTATCTCTTTGATCCCATCCAGGAATACCATCGGAAGTTGTGTGGTTTTGGCTCATGGTATTGATAAAGGCTAAACCTATTTAAGGAGAAGAGGATCATAGTGCAAGGTGTGCATGAGTAAGGGTTGTTAATGAATAAATCTCTCTAAGGAATATCTGCATGGATGAACTCTATTCTTAATTGTTAGATCTGAATCTATGATGCACCTATGAATACAATGATGGATGAAGAAAATGATGAAGAGGAATATTTAGATCTGAAATGACTTGGTATTTTCTAGATCTGTTTATGGCATGTTTAGATCTGTGATCTGGCGAATCTTTGTTGAAGAAGAGGATGAGATATGAATTTCTTATCTGATTTGAAGAGCTGCACAGTCCTGAAATGTCTGAAGATATATACGCAGGTTCGTGGCAGAGAAAGCGCGTATATACGTGTGTTGGCTTCAGAAAAAGTGTGTATGGAATGTGAAATCAGTTCTGAAATATGTGCAGATGTATATGCAGGTTTGTTTCTATGAAAGCGCGTACATACGCAGGTTCAATGAAGTAAAAGCACGTATGGAATATAGGATTTGCTGAAGTAAGTGGAATGAAATGTCTGATCTGTTTTGCTGTTTTACTGTTATCTTTCAATGATGTATTCATACAGAATTGGGTTGTTTGAATGATGAATATGTTGTTGATTATGTTAATTGAAGATCAAGTTGTTGGTTGATTGGTTGATGATTCAATGAATGAATTGATGGGGTTATAAGTTTCAGTTTGATGAATGTTGAGCTTAAATGTATGGAGTGGGTCCAGTCTGAAAATATGATGAAAAGAGGCCTACAAGTTGTGTTGTATGGAAGCGATTGGATCCAGTATGAAAATTGATGAAACGTGGTCCATGGTGGTGCTGAGGGTCGAACCCTTGAGTGAGGGGGTTGTAGCTCCCTTCCAGTGGTAGCTGGTAAACGAGTGCAGGGGGTAGTGGCTACCTTCCAGGAGAGGCTGGTAAATGAGAGCAGGGGGTTGTAGCTCCCTTCCAGGAGAGGCTGGTAAACGAGAGCAGGGGGTTGTAGCTCCCTTCCAGGAGAGGCTGGTAAGCGAGAGAAGGTTGTAGCCTTCTGTAGGTGGGTGCCTGCATACTGGTATGAGTCTGCGCCAGTACATGGTTGTACGATGTTTTATTTATAATAAAATATTGAAGACTGAGGTGTGATAGTTTTTCTCAGGGTGGGTTCCTTAAATCTTGGTGTTCATGTGTGTTGCTTATGTGTGATGATTTATTGTATTTCTTCTTTTGCACATGTTTACTGCTTACTAAACATCTAATGAAGGAATTATGCAATGATCTAAGCTAATAATTATCAGCATAATGAAATCTCTATTAATATGAGATTTTTATTAAGGATATCTGCGTGTATATGCGATTTGGCTTCGTTAAAGTAGCGTATGGGTTTTAGAGAAAGAAAAAGTAAAAAATATTCAGTCTACACTAAATACTGATTCACACCCCCCCCCCCCCCACCTCTTAGTATTTTTCCCAACAATTGGTTTCAGAGCAGGTTCTTCTGAAGGAGCTTGATCGCTTGAAGGAGATCCGTCACAATGGGAAGGAAGCAAAAGAAGAAGGCTTTTCAAAAGGAGATATCTCAGAAAACATGTGCAGTAGAAAATGAAGAAGATGAAACATGTATTGATTGTTGTTCTTGTGATTCACCTTCTTATACATGCAATGGTGAAAATAGTGTTATGGATCTAGAAGAAGCTCTCAAGAGTAAAGTTGAAGATCAACAAAGATCATTTAATGAGAGAGAATCTATCTGCAAAGAGATGATCTCTAGAATGAAGGAACAGATAGAAATGTATCAAATCCTGCAGGTTAAAGCAACCTATCAAAGTAGAAGACTTGAAGCAGAAATCATCTTTCTCAAAACAAATCTGGAAAAATCAAATAAGAAGAATGAAGAACTTGAAGTAGAAATCATCTCTCTCAAAGAAGATCTAGAAAAATCAAATAAGAAGAATGAAGAACTTCTACAAAAATTTTAAGAACAAGAAAATGAGTTGAAGGAAGAGATTTTAAAATTGAATGATCAAGCAGAAGAAGGAAGAAAAGTTGAAGAAAATATGAAGAAGCAATGCCAAATATTGGAGGTTGAGGTAAACATTTTAAAAGGTAAATTAGAGGAAAAGGATAAACTCTTGAGGTTTCAAGATAGTACTAAGATTCTGGATAATATTCTTAGTAGTCAAAGGTCTCCCTCTATTAAATTTGGTCTTGGTTTTCATGAAACTATTAAAGGATAATCTAGTTCACAAGGAAGTGCTAAAGATTCAAAGGATATCAATGCAAAACCTGAAGTGTTGAAAGAAACAAAAGGTCAACTGATAATCTTGAACTCTCAAAAGAGATCATTCCCTCCTTTGATCAATAATGTTGAATGCTTTAAATGTCATAAGTATGGGCATGTTGCAGCCAATTACAGGAGCAGATTGTTTCAGTCACAAACAAACAGATTCTACACAGAAAGGTACTCAGGTTTCTTTAAGGGATATTGTTTTTCATGCAGCAAGTATGGTCATAAAGCAGCTGCTTGCAATAGAAGAAAGAATAGAAAAACTCATTATGATCCTTATACTTACTTCTCTGGTCACATAAGATGTTATACTTGTAACAAGTATGGACATGTAGAAAAATAATGCAGGATGAATAGATCGAAGAATTTGGATAATTTCCAGCATACAATAAGAAATTTCAAGCAAAGCTTGAAAAAGAAGGAGGACCGGTCAAAAACGTAGGGGATAATAATCCTACTGTAGTCATCTGCTTCTAAAGCCTACTTCTTATAATGGCTGCAGGATGACGTGAGATACATTATAGGGATTAGTAATGTATCAACACAGGGGGAGCAATATATGGTGATTCTCATGGTTGGTTTGGTAATTCTGGTTATGTTTATTTCTGACAGTGCATCTGATGTGAAGAAGACAGGTACATGTGGTACAAATTCAGCGGGAGATGAAGTTGTGGAAATTTTCAGTGTTTCACTTTCCATATGCAGGTTTAGTGAACTAAAGCCGCGTATACACGTGAGTTCTGCTGGAGACGATCGCATATGCTTTTTTGATAAGAAAAACAGTAATATAGCTAAAGATCAGGAACACAAGTTCAGGGGGAGCATCAGTCTAACAACTAATTATTGCATTGTTGGCATTGTATCTGATTATTCCTTAGTTATTGCTCAAATGATGATGACATGATACATGGTTTCTTATGGTGAGATTATGGATGAACCCTAATTTTTTTTTGCTGAAGAATATCTTTTGTTTTCACACATGGATAAGATGGAAGTCTTATGATTCAGAGATAAGGATAGATCATGCAGAGTTTGTTGCTGATGACTTGTGACACGATTGAGATCTTATATTCCCACACATATTTGATTGTGAAATAAAGATAAATCATGAAGATCTTGGTGATAACAGATCACATGGATGATTGCTTGACACATATTGTCTATTGAAGAAGTTGTTCTTGTATGATAATTCCTATTGGGAATAATTTTTTGATGCTGCAAAAATTCTGAAGGCCTGGTTACTAAAGCACTTATGCTACAAATGTTGGATGACACTTGAAAACATAGCTACATTGTCCTATCTTTCTTCTCTCATATATCCCAGGGAAGCATTTGAATATCACAGATGGAAGATGGGAGTTGTCTCTGCCATGAACAAGATCAGATCTACTTAAAATCAGAAGATTAAAATTGGATACGCGGGTTTCCTGAAAGACAGTCACGTATATATGCGAGTTTATACACAGAAAACCGCGTATGGGTGTGTGCTGACAAATTTTTGAGGTTAGCATCCTTCAGCACAGCTGTGGTGCTGTTTGGTATCTCTGGTGATGTTTCAGCTCTCATAATTCTGTTTCATTCTCTGATATTTGATAAATATGCCTTGATGAGTTGCTGTTGAAAGTGTTCAGGATGCACAAGCTAAGGGGGAGCATTGGTCATATGGAAAGGTTGTTGGCATTATGATAGTTCTGAAATATGATCTCTCTCTTGAGGTCTTTTTGGTCTTGATTATAAAAATTCATATTTGTAATTTGATGAAAAGGTCAGGTTGAGACCTATGATGTAAATTTGTAATATTCAGTCGTGGAAGGACTCGATCAAATTTGTAAACCCACTTGGTTGGGTAGTTGAGTCAAAATGTATAAACCCACTTGATTGGGTACTTGAGGCACATATGTAAATCCACTTGATTGGATCATTGATGTAAGTTTGAGTCCTTGGTGATAGGTAAGGTCATAGAGTCATGTACTTAATTGAAAAATATGTTTGAAGATTCAGCATGAAATCAGGGGGAGCATGGTAATTTCAGTGCACTTCAGATCTACAGAGCTCTTCTTTCTACATGCAAAGAAAAACCTTGTTTTGGTTTCGATCCGCCCTTTGCCCTTGATGTCAAAGGGGGAGAGTGTCATGGTATTTGAATAGGGGGAGAGTATCATGGTGTTTGCATAATGGTTATATTCAATGTATCTATCTGTTGTGGTGATCAAACACCATCATGGTTGCCATCAAGTCCAAAGGGGGAGATTTTTGGCATGTGTTGTCCTTGATGGCAACCTACTTGATGAAATGAGATTGTTGGCTATATGATGCAATGTGTTGTCGTTGATGGCAACCTACTTGATGAAGTTGATGGAAACCTACTTGATGAAATTGATGGAATCCTATTTGATGAGTTTCCTTTGATAAGCAACCTATGTGTTAAATATGTAAGGATGATGTATATACAAATCAACTCAGAAGTAACAAAAAAAAGGAATTTAATTAAGTGCCAGAAAAATGATAAATATGATGTGTCACAAAGCATACGCGGGTTTGTTAAGGAGAAGTAGCGTATGCACGTGGAAATGTACGTGACAAGTAGCGTATGCTCTTTTGCACTCCAAATTTAGAATACCAAGGGGAATTACCATGGTATTGACCCATTGTATTGAGTGCTAGATTATCTCTTTGATCCCGTCTAGGAATACCATCTGAAGTTGTGTGGTTTTGGCTCATGGTATTGATAAAGGCTAAACCTATATAAGGAGAAGAGGATCATAGTGCAAGGTGTGCATGAGTAAGGGTTGTTAATGAATAAATCTCTCTAAGGAATATCTGCATGGATGAAATCTATTCTTAATTGATAGATCTGAATCTATGATGCACCTATGAATACAATGATGGATGAAGAAAATGATGAAGAGGAATCTCTAGATCTGAAATGACTTGGTATTTTCTAGATCTGTTTATGGAATGTTTAGATCTGTGATCTGGAGAATCTCTGTTGAAGAAGAGGATGAGATCTGAATTGCTTATCTGATCTAAAGAGATGCATAGTCCTGAAATGTCTGAAGATCTATATGCAGGTCGTGGTAGAGAAAGCACGTATATACGCGGGTTGGCTTCAGCAAAAGCGCGTATGGAATGTGAAATCAGTTCTGAAATATGTGCAGATGTATACGCAGGTTTTTTTCTGTGAAAGCGCGTACATACGCAGGTTTAGTGAAGTAAAATCACATATGGAATCTAGGGTTTGCTAAAGTAAGTGGAATGAAATGTATGATCTGTTTTGTTGTTTTGCTGTTATTTGTCAATGATGTATTCATACAGAACTAGGTTGTTTGAATGATGAATATGCTGTTGATTATGTTAATTGAGGATCAAGTTGTTGGTTGATTGGTTGATGATTCAATGAATGAATTGATGGGGTTATAAGTTTCAGTTTGATGAATGTTGAGCTTAAATGTGTGGAGTGGGTCCAGTCTGAAAATCTGATAAAAATTCGCCTACAAGGTATGTTGTGTGGAAGTTGTTGGATCCAGTATGAAAATTGATGAAACGTGGTCCATGGTGGTGCTGAGGGTCGAAGCCTTCATTGAGGGGGTTGTAGCTCCCTTCCAGTGGTAGCTAGTAAATGAGTGCAGGGGGTAGTGGCTCCCTTTCAGGAGAGGTTGGTAAACAAGAGCAGGGGGTAGTGGCTCCCTTCCAGGAGAGGCTGGTAAACGAGAGCAGGGGGTAGTGGCTCCCTTCCAGGAGAGGCTGGTAAATGAGAGCAGGGGTTAGTGGCTCCCTTCCAGGAGAGGCTGGTAAATGAGAGAAGGTTGTAGCCTTCTGCAGGTGGGTGCATGTGTGCTGGTATGAGTCTACGCCAGTACATGGTTGTACGATGTTTTCTTTATAACAAAATATTGAAGACTGAGACGACGATAGCAGTGGTTTTCTCTCGAATTGGGTTTCCACCTTCAATCCTGGTGTTCATCTGTGTTGCTTATGTGTGATGATTTATTATGTTCTTACTACACATGTTTACTGCTTACTAAACATCTAATGAATGAATGATGCAATGATCTAAGCAAAGAATTATCAGCATAATGAGATCTCTGTTAATACGCGAGTTTTATTAAGGATATCCGCATGTATATGCGAGTTGGCTTCAGTAAAGTAGCATATGGGTTTTAGAAAAATAAAAAGTGAAAAGTTTTCAGTCTGCACTAAATACTGATTCACCCCCCCCCCTCCCTCTCAGTATTTTTCCCAACAGTTGGTTACCTGGGCTATGGACTTTACTATCATCACCAGTCAGTTATACAAGCTAGGTGCAAATGAAATACTACGCTGGTATGTATTGGAACATGAACGGCCCACCGTTTTAGTAGAAGCACACGACGAAGATGAAGGAGGCCACCATGTAGGATAAGATATGGCACAAAATATTTTGAGGGATAGATTATGGTGGCCTACCCTGCAGCAGGATTCTTACACCTATTGGAGATCGTGTGATACATTCCGGCAAATTGGCCGAACCTCACGCCGAGATGACATGCCATTGCAGCCTCAAGTGGCCCTACAGGATTTTGAAAAATGGGCCATTGAATTTATAGGACCCATCAATCCTCCAGGTAAGAAAATAGGTGCGTGCTATATTATCACTGCCACTGACTACGTCACTCGATGGGCTGAGGAACAAGCGGTGAAAGATTGTACTGTGGATACTACTGCGCACTTCATCTTTGAGCAGATTCTGACCAGGTTTGGCTGCCCCAAGATCCTAATGAGTGACAGAGGTACACACTTTTTTAACCAAATGATTCAAGCTTTCAATGAGGGATTCCAGATCCACCATGAGAAAAGTACACCATAAGATCCCCAGGAAAATGGGGCGGTTGAAGCTTTTAACAAAATTTTGGAACACACATTAACTAAGGTTTGCAATGCCGATCATAGTGACTGGGATGTTCACATCCCCTCGGTTCTGTGGGCCTACTGAACAACCTGCAATAAGCTGACAGGTAGGGCCCCCTTCCGAATTTTCTATGGAAAGGAGGCCATTATGCTGCTAGAATACGTTGTTCCTAGCCTAGGCATCGTAGCATTAACAAATATGGCGGACTCAGATATCATGGAGGAGCGCCTTGCGCAACTGGTGGCTTTGGAGGAAGATCAGTTTATTGCTAATTTTCACCAATAGGCTTAGAAGGCTCGCGATAAAGCCTGCCATGATCAACATATTTTCCAAAAGACATTCGTCGAAGGTGATATAATCCTTTTATATGATAGCCAATTTGTGAAACATCCAGGAAAATTGCGGCAGCACTGGCTTCGTCCCTACACAGTTAAGGAGATCGCGAATGGCGGAGAAGTCCAGCTAGCTACCCTATGCGGTGACCTCATTCCTGGATTTGTCAATGGTATTCGACTCAAGCCATACTAGGCGAAGGACTATCTAGCCACACCACCGCAGTGACTCAGGACGAGTCACAACATTGTGTTGGGGGACTGTTGGAACAGGGTCTCCTAACAAGTTGCAAAACTGGTCCATTTTGAATATTTTTGATTATATTTAGTCTGGCGCAGGGGTTTTGAGGTGGGACAAAGCCCCAAACACATTGTAATGGGTAAAAGGGTAAACCAGGGGTCCGAAAACCACGGTTTGCAGACCATAGGAAATTCTAGGCTAGATTGTTATAAATAGAGGAGAATTTTGTATTGTAGAGGACAAGAAATGATGAGCTATTGATGTGACTTATGGTTTAAGCTATATGTTTGGGTTTTGGGGAAATGACTCCTACTGGCTATGTGCACGGAGATCCAAGTCTAGCTATGTGTAGACCCTACTGCTGTGTGTGTAGGTTGGGAAGGGAATTGTCAGGCAAAATTGATGAATGAATGAATAAGAAATATTGATAGATAATTGAACCTCTGAATACTCTTGTGCGAATTGTTGGTAATTGTTGTATTGTGCATTTTATGTCTTTAAGCTGCGAAGATCTTTGTAAGGGTGTTTCTGGATCTGGATCTATTCTTTTATGTTTATGTATTTTTGTATTACTATCATAAACGCATATAATTATAGATCTAGCACATGTGGATGTCAACAGAGAACTAATAAACTCCTCACAGAGCAAGGTATTCTAGGAATTACAGGACCTAGCACAGCTCTGCTTACCTTACCCATCCTTTCTCAGGGTGCGGAAACCTGGTTCCAACACCCACCCATACTACTTCGGGTGAGACATTGACCTGCGCAAGTAGGTCATTGCCGAAAGGGCCAGTAGTATAGGGGTTTTTTGGCAAACCTTGCACACTAAACTTGGGTCAGGACCCCTCAAGCCAACAAAAATGGTCAATCATATCACCTACTACCTGACTTTACCTATTCTCCTTTGATCTGCATTGGGTCATTTATTTGATTTCTTCTATCGTGTTCTTCTTTCCTCAATCATCAAGTCATTTCAGCGAATTTATGTTGCAATCCTCCTTCTTTCCTCTGACATGATTTAACAGAGGAACACCTTACCTCTGGATTTGAATACCTTTGGAGTTCGCTTTTGAAACCACATCGAATCCACCTGACATTGCACTTCACATGCCATTGTTTTGAACTTTTCCATAGCTCTTATCTTCTAATACTTGCGATGTGCGTTATGCGATCGGGTCTCACCTGGCGTCGCACATCGCACTTCAGCGACTTTAACATGAACCCTTTTCACTATCTTTTGAAACTTGTGATTTGAGAATGTGATCAGGTCCCACCGTCACCAAATATTACACTTTGATGAACTTAACTCTTACATCTACACTTATTCGTTAAAACTTTTGATTTCTGACTTGCAATCGCGCCCCACCACATCGTATATCGCACTTCGGCGATTACAACTCAAACCCTTTTCACTTGACCTTTAAAACTTGAGATGTGTGGTATGCGGGCTAGGGCCATGTCATCTGCCACATCATCTTGCCATGTTAACACCATGTCATCTTCCTCATCAGCCTTCCACGTCATTGCAACGTTAACTTGCCACATCAGCTTCCTATGCCATCGCATATTGCACTTCGGCGAATTTAACATTTAACTCCCATGCATATCCTTTTAAACTTGCATTTGGTGATTTGTGATTTAATCTCCACTGTCTATCTCTCCTCTCCAATTCTGTGCTTTGATCTCGAAAATCCTTTTTTTCCTTTGTGCCTCCTCCAAAACTCTTAATTATTTAAGGGGAATGTGCCGTTTCTCCGCCTTTGGGAAATTAGTTTGTTTTCTCCACAGTGTAACCCTCTTGAGCTTATGCGATGTCCTACCATGCTGGTCCCTCTTGAGCTTATGTGGTGTCCTACCACACTGGTACCTCTTGAGCTTATGCGGTGTCCTACCATAGTGGTCCCTCTTGAGCTTCCGAATGAACCCAACTAGACGTTGTTCTGTGTGAAATGCTTTGAACGCGCCCATTGGTCCGGATCTTGAACTCTTCTGCACATGAATGAGCCTGATGCTACCCACCTTTACATATCATCATGTAATGTTAATTTACCTATATATAAATCAAAATTCTTCAATGACACACAAAATTTTACATTTTCTATCATATATGATTTTTTTGTGCTTTGAAAGATATTTCAAAGGTAAATGAAAATGAGCCACAACAAAAGGAATAAATGCTCTCTTTGGCCTTGGATGAAAATCAAGATCTTAGGAACAAATTTGTAAAAATTCACTGGTTTTTCTAGAAATTCTTAATTCGATGAGGCCGTGGTGTTAGCCTTTGGTTATATGGACCAATGGGAGAAAGCATTAGGATCCAACCTACAAAAAGAGAATACTAAGATATCAAGTTTCTATAGGTTTAGAAATTTAATTTTTTGAGAAATATTCGACATGTAAGGGTCGGTGATGTCCAATACTATTATTCATTTTAATTGAATTTGAAATATGAGGAAATTTCAAGTGTCACTATCTCACATGAAAATTTCAATGAAATAGAATGGGGAAGTGTTATACTAATAATCATTAACCATTTTCATTTGAGTTTTAAGAAGTGGATTGTAGAAGATGGAATGTTGGGCACAACAACAACTCATAGCCATTCAACCCATTTTTCCTAAAATTTCAAGTGAAAATGGAATATAATCCTTTACATCATCCCCACCCGCCCTCACGTGAATTTTCAAGTGAAGGCATGGGGAATCTCATTCCACTTAAATATCTAAATGTGGAGTCTCATTGCACTATAATTATTTTCAAATGAAGTGGATTTTGGGTTAATGTCGAACAACACCTTAACCTTGTACAAAATCTTCCTAAAATGGTGAGAGGGTCAACAATAATGGTTTATATATGTTTTTAATTTTATTTTTTTATTTTTTTTTATTTTGGGTGATTGTTTTATTTTTAGTTTGTAATATATTTTATTTAAAAACAAGATTAACTAGATATTTTTTAGAAAATTGCAAAATATTTCTATTTGATTTTAATTTTAATTTTAATTTTTAATTGTAGTTTTATAATTTTTGTTATTATAATTTTTAATTATTATATTTTTTTAAAGCCCTAAGTGTTAGCTCAATTGGTTGAGTTCTCATCCTTAAAGCACATTTTCTATTGATAGATTGTGAGTCCAATTCTTTCATCCCTCTTGCAGTTAGGCTCCATTGTTGAGTTAACAGGAAGTGTTGGGTGGATCTACCTAGTATAATATGTGATAGATGTGGATATACCTTGTATATGTGATCAATGTGTATCTACCTAGTAGAAACGTGGTACAATATGTGACCCTAAACCACACAAAAAAAAATATTTATTATGTTTTTTTGTTTAAATTGTTCATATATATGAAAACAATATTGTTTTTTTTTGTAAGTTAGAAATTTATATTATATAAGTAAAGTGAAGTTACACAATGTTACAAAAATGCCTCTTCGACAAGTCTACCAACAAAGAAAATCTGACTAGTCGATGGGGCTGAAACTATTTTTACTTTCTTAACAAAAGGAGCTATCATAGTTGTCTACAGTTATCCTACCTAGATTCATACAATTTACAATACAACCATTTACCTCTCTGGGAAGATTACGCTGAGGTGATCTATGCCAGGTTACTATAATTAAACACATAAAAAACGATAGGATCATCAGATGAACAAACTAGATTTCATGCACGATTCATCTTGGTCCCATCTCTGGCTACAAAGCCACTCACTTCATCTTGAACATTCCACACCAGTTCAGGACCACCATCACGATTACGATTTCTTGGGTGTTGTACATCATTTCTACTGTCACTCTCCTTCTTCGTTGTCTGGTCGCATTCGTTTTTGAACTCTCCATCTGGCCAATGTTGCCAGCTCATGTCAAGACACTGTCTTGGGTGCTCCACCACTTCATTAGCCATTTTTTCTGCCAAAAATTTTGATTTCCTTCGAACAACACTGAATTCCACCCCTCTCTACATGCATAGGTGTCTGGTGATCAACAACGTAACATATGCTAACTTCTAGTGGACGGTTACCTTGGCCACCTGAGATTCGTTGTGAATACGTTTTACAGCATTGATGGCAAGTGTTGAATCCCATTTTATGATAAAGTTTGACATATTTTCCCGAACTAGAATAACGATGCCTCTTTCCATCACTACAAATTCAGCCTCATTGTTGGTGGTTTCACCCAGCGAATCATAGTACCCATGAACAATATGCCCATGGTCATCTTAGACGATGCCTCCCAACCCTACCTTACCAGGGATGTCGTCAGCCGCACCATCAAATTTTAGCTTCAAGAATCCCCAACACGAAGTAGACCATGGAAGCTATTCTACCTGTGACATTCTTGGGTTCAACCCCCTACTGCTCAGAACAGGGAGACTCAGTGTGAAGAATTCTATAATGGCAAGCTCATGGTCCAACGTTCTCTTAGCCTGCATGGATCGCACACGGATAAGGAAAATTTCCCTCATCTGATGAATAACTTGATCCTTGATAGCCTGAGTTGGTCGTTCTCTATTCTAGAAAATCTGACAATTTCATTCCTTCCAAACATTCCAGACAATATATCCCAGGAGCAGGTTCCACAGTAAAATAACCATCTCATTTTTGGTGAAATTTTCCCTCCAATTCTGAATCATCCTTTGAATAGAGGTTCTGTTTCTATGTGACTAATGAAAGATAGTGGCTCCCCAATCCTAGATCTCAAGTACAAAAATACAGGTGTTTAAAAAATGGTTAGTTTATTCCTCGACTTGACAACATAGAGTGCACCTTGAAGGTCCCGTGAAACCTCTTTTAATGAGATTTTCCCAAGTTAGAATTCTCCCTTGCATGACCAGCCACACGAAATTTTTGATTTTCGGCAATAGGTTAGCATCCCAGACCTTTCTCACCCAGGAATATTTCTTCTCATCCTCCCGACTCTCCAACAAGGCTCTCACTTCCCTAAGACTAAAATCTCCTCCATTCCATTGACCCCACTGCAACTAGTCTTGATCCCCTAATATCCAAATATTTCACTTGTCAGACTCCAGTTGGAGGGTAGAAATTGTTTCCTACTCTCCCCTGCCTTCAATGAGGGTCTCAATGATCCAGTTTTGACAATTCAGATCTTGCAGGCCTTCGTTCCAATAGTGTTTCACTATAAACTACCCATTGGCTTGACAATGTTGTTGCATCTCCAGATACTGAGGATTCCTCAAATAAGGTTGTTTGTTAGGGTCCTATAATAATAGGGTTCATATAATTTTGAATTTACTTTCATAAGCCTTGTACATATGTACATACCTTTCTTTCTGCAAGTTCTTTTCCCATATTTTGAAAAAAAATGAAAAATAATAAAAAATTAAAAAGAGGGTAAAAAGTCCTAAAAGAAAAATCAAAGGACCTAGAAAAATATATACCCCAAAAGAAAAGAAATAAAACCTGAAAGTGAGGAAGTCCAAATGCCACTACTTTTACTTTTACTGCAAATAATAATGATTTTGTGCAGAGTGTCAATAAATGCCATAATCCATGATCAGTTAAACAGTTTAATCTTAACTTTTCATGCTTTCAATTTCATGCTTTAGATAGAGAATAAAAGATTTTTCAAATAGTTTAAACTTGTAAAATTAGTAGATAGGTAGAGAATAATGAGGATCTCAACAATGTAATCTGATCCCTCGGATGAAATAAGGTAGATTTATATATTTGTATGCTTTGAAAGAAAATGTCTTTAGGTTGCAAGCCTAAATGCACCTGCAAAATGAAGAAAAAATGTTAGAAATAGAAGTTGGGTAGGTAGAAATCATGTAAATAATACATCATCAAGAAAAATCACTAATTTACCCTCCCCCATGAGTATTCAGTATTTTAAATCTATCATTCAAACAGGCTCAAAGCATTTCTCTGACATTTTTTGGGACTAGACACAAGGTTCTATGACTGGTTAGTTAAAAATATCGATTTCTTATGCTAAATCGTCATTTATCATCATTTACCCTTCATTCATGTATTAAAACCCCTTTTTCCTAAGTAGAAACACATTCTTACTTAGTAAAATTGTAACCCTAGAATAATTAACTTTATCCCTTCATAAACATTCATTAAAACCCACAAAAAAAAATTATCCTAAGTATTGGGAAGGAAATATAAAGATGAGCAATACTTGATTTTATATATGATACTTAGAGATAATATGTATTTTGTTTTACATTTCACTCCCCTCTCATATTAACTTCTAACATATTTTATTAAACCCCTAAGAAATACCATTTCCTAGTTATTAATTCCATTATATCTAATAAACCCCAAAAACCCACTATTATAATGTTTAAGACCAAAGTCTATTATCCATGTGCACAAATCAAAATTCCCAAGATATAAAGTCCTTTGGTCTAAACTATCTTTATTTGTTTTACCCTGCCCCTATAGTTTAAAAACCATTCAAAAAGGTTAAAAAAACTATATAATATAGCATACCATTACACACATATGTGAAACATTTTTTTATCAAATATTGCAAACCCAACTCACCATATATATACCAATGGATAAGGCTTAAAAAACCTTGTTTAAAAACGTAATTTCAATACCATCACTTATCCCACCGCTGTGTATAAATAAACCCATATATATAGTTTTTAAACCTTTACCCCTAAACCATATTATAAATATTTAAGCGCATCCTAACCCTTCCGCTTATATATTTAAACCCCGGTCCCACCATTCCACTCCAATGCAACTCTCAAACAAATCCTCACCATTCACATTTGTTACACCATTTTTTGGTCATCTAACCTATTATCATTAGATGGACCCAAGTACACCATGTAAGACCAATTTTACCCTAAGTAAAATTTCTTTCACTATCTAAAATAACTTAGTAAACCGCATTTATTAGGTTGTTTATGGTCTAAATAGGAAACCCCAAAAGGAAATATTAAACAAACCTATATTTGTTTGATTTTCCTCATGGAATAATTAATTAAACCATAATTTAATTATTATTCCTAGTCATGTTTAACCCAAAACAAAGAATTAATTAGATAAACCTTTATTTATCTTATTATTTTCTAGGAATAATTATTTAAATCCTATTTAGATAATATTCCTTGTTAAATATGACCAAATCACCCACAAATAATTAAATAAATCATTATTTATTTAATTATCCTTCAACCACTTCCTTAAAAGATAAATAAATCATTTATTTATTTATTATTAACAAATAAAGGGATTTGACCCAAGTCAAATACTTTTTCCCTCCAACAAATATAATAAAATATTCCATAAAAGGTGGATCTAGATTTGGTTAACATTATTTTAATCATGCACCACGATCTAGAATGACCCAATATTTTGTTATAAATAGGAGGGTTTTTCCTACCATTCTTCACCTTTTGTTGCCTATTAGATCACTCTGGATCTAAACTCTTGGTCTGACTTTGAGCCATTGTCATTGTCATATTTTCCATTATTTGCTATGTGAGCTCCCTTTGAGTTCTATCTTTGTCTGGGTTTTCTACACCAACAAGAGAGAGAGATTCTAGATCTGAAGTGCTGAGGACTTCCAAGAACCCATCCCATTGAGAAGAATTGGATACACCTTCTTGTTTTCCTCCCAGGTGCCCTTAATACAAAAATTCTTTCAAAAATTGTTCTTGTCTTGTCTATTGGATATATGGAGAAAACCCTTCTTTTTACTGCTTAATGTCTTTCTATGCATAGATCTGGTTTCTTGCAGCTCTTGTCTTGATCAACTAACTACAGATCTGAAGATATTGGCAGCCACTTTTGATGTTAGGGCTATTAGTTATGCGTAGCTAAAGTGGTCTTTTTTCGTACACATCGACAAAGGATTCATACTAGCAATTGGCGACTCCACACGAGTTTTCAATTACGACCACTGTCGTTTTTCATATTCCTACATATCCAGCTACTTCAGACCCTAGGGTTTCTTTTCAGATTTTTTTTTTTCATATTTTTATGTTTTTTTTCTCACATAAAACCCTAAAACATTAAAATTTCTAACTTTCGCGTGTTTCTGGCCCTATTGCGCAGGTGACAGACATCAGCTGCAACTGAGACGACAACTTTTTCTGAAATCTGCCGCCGAGAGTGTCGGAAGTACAGGTCGCACTTTTTGGCCCAAAAACTGCATCCTGGAGCTTCAGGTCATAGAAAACAGCCCCAAAACTGCGACCTGAGCGAAAAACAGGTCAAAAACTGTGACCTGGACTTTTTTATGGAATTTTTCTGAAATTTGTCTGGGTTTTTCTGAAGCTTTTGTCAGGGCTTTCCAGCCTCTGTCTCAGCCTGTTTAGACCTGTTACTAATCGGTTTTGCTCATGTAAGTGGGAAAATAGCCCCCCAGGGCTTCATTACCCTCCACTTTTGGTGGAAGAGTTTTAGCTGTTTGAGGTGTATGTTTTTCAAAGTTTCAGCCTTCCCTTTTTCAGATTTGATACCACCTTTTCAGATCCCTTTAAATCAGCTCTTCTTCCTTGCAAATCACCTCTTGTAGTTTTTTTTGGACCTCCCTTTAGGACCTCCTCCTTGTCCTTTCCACTTTTTTCTGATTTCCTCCTTTTTTCCAGCCACCTTGCCTCTGCCTCTTGGCTATGATCTGCACCTCTTTTCAGCAGCTTTCTCCTTTAGATCCTTGTCCCTTTCGACCCTAGATCTATTGGCCTCTTTTTAGTGTGTTCTAACTAGATTTTTTCCCTCTTTTAGATTAGTTTTGAGAGACCCACCTTTTTGGGTTGAATCGATGCAATAGTAGCTGTTAATTTTCTGTTATTTCAGCATTATATACTGTTTTTGCAGCATTATTTTCAATTAGGCAGCACACTTTTTCTCTTGCTCTCAAAACGAAAAGGGTTTAAAAATTAAAATTAACGCACGCCACACACTCACCCTAAGCGAAGAAGAGCCTAGTTTATACCTCCAGGCAAATACTTTAAAATCAATTGACACTGCACCATTTTTCCCTTGTTTCGACATTGTAATCACTTGATACTGCACCTCCCTGCCTCTGTCGGTCGTTCTTCTTTCCCTTGTGCCGTGTTTGTGTTGCCATCATTGCACCCCCAAGGTGCGCTTCCCTGAGAATTCTTGGCCTTCACCCTCAGTTTCCGGTCGATCGACCTGCTCCGTCCCGCCGTCGTCGAGCCAGTCCTCCTCCGAGTTCGCATTCCGACTCCTCTTCCGATTCATTGGGTTATCCTTTTATTTCTGGTTCTCCCCCTGTCACCTTCACTATGTCTGGTCTAGGGCCTAATGCTAGTGGTAATCCCGACCCTAATGCCGGGACTGCTACTAGCGGAACCACCATAGGAACTACCTTGGCTGCGCCCTTGCTCCCCTTCATGGTAAGCCTCAGCCTCCCTGATTTGGACCGGTTGACAAATGACCCTCTACACCATGACGCTAGTGGGCCTGCTATGCCAAAAAAGCTCCCTTCTGACATCCCCAAGTTTGAAGGCCTTGCTGGAGAAGATCCTTCAAATCATGTTCGATCTTTCCACAAGTGGTGTTTATCTACCTCCATTACCAATGACTCTATCCGTCTTCGGTTGTTCGAACGAATGCTTACAGGCGCAGCTTCTAAGTGGTATGTTGATCAGCCCACTTCCTCTCATACCACCTTTGCGACTCTTGCCCGGACTTTTTTATCTTACTTCCAGCTTCCCCTTCGTTATGACACTGGTATCGAAATTTTGACTTCTTTCTGTCAATCATCTGCAACCCACCTATCCGATCATGTCCAGGAATGGCGGAGAAGAAAGAGCCTATGTCAATCCCCTACTTTTGAAGACCGTGTCTACATGGACTGGTTCCTTAGATCTCTCTTGCCTCCTATCAGGAAATATGTCGCGTCGCATTTTCCCCAAACTAAAGAAGCCGCCCTCCAACTAGCGTTAAAATATGACTTGATCTACGCTCAGACAGGTTATGTTTATACCGTTCTACCTGATCTCCCCAGACCTGGTGGTGTCCACGCACAGGGGGCACCTCATGCTGCTGACGGTATCGTTGGAGCTCTCTCTCATCCATATGCCCAACCTCCCATGGGTTATGGTTTTCCTGGGGGAGGGGGCAGCACCTCCCGCACTTTTCCCCCTCCTGGTAGCACATATCTAGGATACAACATACCTCCTCTTTTGGCCCAACCTCCTGCTCACCATACTGTTACCCAACCCCCTTATTATTCGTATCCGTAGTTTGGTGCTCCAGCTCCTCCAGCATCAGCACCTCCGCCTCCCTTGCCTTCTCAACCCCTGCAACAGCAGTCACCACTCCCTCAAGCGCAGGTGGATGCATAGTAGGGATTCGTGGCTACCCAACCACCTGATGGACAGGTGCTTAATCAACCTTCCCCTTCTGGTTCCTCCAATTACCAGATCCTCATGATGAACTCTGATCCACCTCTAACCGTCGACCTTAACCTTAAAACTCGGTCTCGCTAGTACCCCACACCTTCCGCTCAGTCTGCCCCCGAGTCCCCTTCTTCAGGTTATACAGAGCCTCTTTCGACATCCAATGGTCCCTTGCCTATCCCTCAACCCAATGTTGAGGTTCATACCAAGATTCCTAAAGAATCATTACGCCGAAATGCTGCTTCTGGTCGAGCTGCTCAGTTGTATAGCATAGTAGATGATTTGGCACAGTCTCCTACTACCATTTCTACATTGGAACTCCTCCAGTCGTGCCCTTCTCAAAAGAAGGCTCTACTATCTGCCCTGGGCACTATAGATCTTGCTGCTGACCAATTGATTATTTTCGACGCCCATCAATCAGAACATCCTCCTCTTCCTGCTTCCGTCGCTTTCCAAATCTCAGTCAAAATACGGAACGCTAACGTTTCTCGTTGTATCACTGATGAGGGGGCATCCACCTATGTGATGTCCGCTTCGGTTTGGAAACAACTTGGTTCTCTTGAGTTGGCCCCTTCCACGATCACCCTTCGAGCGTGGGATGGTCACGCCTCCCAGCCCATTGGCCTATTCCGTAATTATCCTATCACTCTTGCAGGAAAGACCGTTTGCGTTGACATTGAAGTCATCGACGCCCCTCTAGATTACAACATTCTCTTAGGGTGGAGCTACACCTATGCCATGTCTGCTGTCCCATCTGTGGTTTTCCACAAGATGTATTTCCCTCATAATGGAAAGATAGTCACCATTGACCAGTTGACATATCATGAGCCAGAATCTCAGACCTCCCCTGAGATGACCATCTCTCCTATAGCCAATAAGAAAACAGTCAATTCCTTGACCAGTGTCTCTCTCGGCGTCTACAAAGACTCCTCTTTGCTTGGCACCTTCCCTGGTCTTCCTCCTCCTCCTATCTCTGACCCCAGCTCATCAAATGTTTGCATGATGCAATCGTCTCGGGCTGCTTTCAAGCAACCTACTTCGGCTAGTCAGCAGCGGCGCTCTCCGCAACCTTCTCCTAGCCCTTCACCTGTAGCTAGTATTCATGAGCCTCTTTACCCTCCTCGAACAGTTCCTCCAAGCCTTCACCATTTAGGAGCCGTCCCACCTGGCCATTACCCCTCCGGTCGGATACCATTCCTAGCTCCCCCACCAGGAGTGTCCACGGTACCGATCATGGCCACCCTCTCTCTTCCTAACCTAACCCTTGGGATTCTCATCTGGTACCATGATCCTCCAGTTGCAACCCTACCTGGTCAACCCAAACCTTATATTGCTTTGAGCCCGGTTCAACCGGTCCCTGTGACTTCTCCCGCTGCAACTGTGCCTCAGTCACCTCAACAGGAACCACCTCCTGTTGTGACCGCTTCGGGTAAGAAGGGAAAAGCTCACAAGGGGGCATCAAAGGACAAGGCTGCCCTGACAAACCCTACCCCTCCTCAGCCTCCAAAGCATACCATCCAGTGTGCTTTGTGTGATATTTTCCGTCACGCCACCCATACCTATCCTGAATTGCTTCATCTCAAGCCCATGGTTAATGTCGCATTCCCTGAGTCCCCAGTCCTGGAAGCCTCTATTCCTTTCACGATCGCGGCCATGAACCCCCAGAATATTCATGCCAACCACCCATTTTCTTTGTGTGACCTCCATGGCCATTACACCCACCTTTGTCCCCACCTCACGGACTTTCGCACCTCTCTAGCCGCGGTCCGACAATTCGAGGTCAAGCGCAATGAGTCCACCTCTCCCATATTTGCGCATTTTTCTTTGGCAAAACTACCAGACATGACTGCTCCCATTGACATCCCCCCTCCTGATGTCGATATGAAAAAGCCTTCGTCCAGCATTTTCTACCTATCATCATCCATGAGACCCTCGGGGAACATTCCATCTGAACCCTCCCCTGTTGTTTTGCTTGACCTTACTTCAGCGATCACCTTGGGCTCGACATCGGTAGATCCTTTATCTACTTACTCTTCTGTCACCCCTTGTGACGATACGCATGTGAACCTCTCTTCTCATGATGATGATTCAGGTCACTTCGCGACGTCGGGTGGTCTTTCTTCCACCAGTCACCCCATCTTCTATCATGATGACGACATTATGGAAAAAATCCCCACCCCTGACTTTATCTATTTCCCCTTACATCGAACCCATGCGTTCACACCACATACACCTTGTGGCCATTACATTGAAACCCAATGTTTGGTTAAGGAGGCACCCACATTTGAGAGACCATGAGAAGCAATTTCTCACAACTCTCCTAGTGTGTCTGGTCGTGTTGATTTTAGTACCATTATTCTTCCACATTTAGAAGAACCTCTAGAGTCCCATATCACTTTAGATCACTCTAGGGATGATACCCCTTATCGTTCCCTCATCTTCCCTCAGCAACCCAATCTCTTAGACATTGTTGTTGACCAACCTATGGGTTTTCTAGGCGAGCATCAGTTCATTATCTTCAAATCCTCTCTTTGGGATAGTGACACCAGGTATGCCAACCCGAAAACTTCAAGTCCATTTGCTTCATATATGCAATACTAAAAGATATTGGTAATCCTCCATTTCCTTTCTCAAACTGCATAACAATAACGAAAACAAATGGCACACCACATCATTAAAATGTGTTTATATTCCCCTTTTTCTAAATACATTTTGGCATGACCACACCATGCTTGGGGGAGCCTATGCCCCTCAACCATAACCCTCCTAAAAATTGAATTTCTTCACTTGCAACACTCATACTAGGGGCACCATTTGGCCTCCATACTTATCCATGCTCGTGTTGATGTTCGTCGTGAGTTCCCATCTTGCACTCATGTTTTCATGGTCCCCCATTGGACCTTTACTGTGTGGCAGCACCATCAAGTCGCGCTTGTTTAGAGCATCCAAGTTGAGTCATCATCGCATTCATGGAGTCTATCTCGAGTCCCTTTGTACCCCGCTATAGCCCTCCATCTTTCATTGCTTGGTCTCTCTCTTGTGTCGCACATTATGGCCTTCAGTCCCACTGTCCCCTATCCCTTATGATATTGTGTCAGTCGCTACCATGTCATTCATGCCCTTCATGCTCTAACAAGGGAAGTCATCCATTCGCTACTCATTCCCCTCCATTCCATCATCATCATTGGTATTAGTATGTCCGACGCTCTACTATTTTCTCTCGTGCCTTAGTTGAGGATCTCTCATTGCCTCATCTATGGCGGACCTCCTTCTGTCGACATCAGTTCCTCCATTCTAGAAGACAGGTCTAGAGGGCGGTGTACCTTGGTTCCAGCTTCCACTCTTGTTCGGTGCCTCGGATCAGGCAAAGGGATCTCTCATTACCCTTTGACTTGATTGTTTCTCCACTCCAGCTTCTTTCAGCATTATCAAGATCTGTATGCTTGATGGTTCAGTGATGCAGCAGCAGCTATTGGTGCTTCTCGGGTGTGTGTGAGATGTTTCAGCCCTCATGAGGGGGTGGCCCTGCAGGTAGCCCCCCACATGCCCGGATGACCTCTTCATTGCAGCCTTCGATGCAGCTCCATATATTTGATGATGTCGGCCTTAGCAACTTGCAGCGCCTCTTTGATTTGCATGTATCAGTCAGATTTTGTGAGCCCTTCCCCGCTTATAGGGGGCATTTGGGTTGTATTTGTATCTCATGTACTCAGATATTATTGTATAAGTCCTGGCTGTTATCCCAGGCACAACATGTATGTGGGATTCCTCATCGTATTTTTATCTGGCTCATGTTTATGCCGGCTATACTTTATAGTTTAGTCCCTTGTTTACTGGACACACTATTCTTTTTTACTTTGTCTCGGAGGGCATAGGTATGCACCTGCAAGTCTCGTCTCCTCTCATAAAAAGAGACTTGTTGCACCTGCGAGTCTCGTCTCCTCAGGGTCTAGTTCTTCAGCACACTAGTCTATCTGGCATTTCTCTCTCTGACTTCCCTCTTGGTGTCTGGTGATTGAGTTCTTACAACATACTTTGGTCATACGATTTGCTCCTAACCCTCGCACGCTGGGGGGAAATCTGTTACACCATTTTTTGGTCATCTAACCTATTATCATTAGATGGACCCAAGTACACCATGTAAGACCAATTTTACCCTAAGTAAAATTTCTTTCACTATGTAAAATAACTTAGTAAACCACATTTATTAGGTTGATTATGGTCTAAACTAGAAGCCCCAAAAGGAAGTGTTAAACAAACCTATATTTGTTTGATTTTCCTCATGGAATAATTAATTAAACCATAATTTAATTATTATTCCTAGTCATTTTTAACCCAAAACAAAGAAATTAATTAGATAAAACTTTATTTATCTTATTATTTTCTACGAATAATTATTTAAATCTTATTTAGATAATATTCCTTGTTAAATATGACCAAATCATCCAAAAATAATTAAATAAATCATTATTTATTTGATTATCCTTCAACCACTTCTTTAGAAAGATAAATAAATCATTTATTTATTTATTATTGACAAATAAAGGGATTTGACCCAAGTCAGATACTTTTTCCCTCCAAAAAATATAATAAAATATTCCATAAAAGGTGGATCTAGATTTGGTTAACATTATTTTAATCATCCACCAAGATCTAGAATGACCCAATATTTTGTTATAAATAGGAGGGTTTTTCCTACCATTCTTCACCTTTTGTTGCCTATTAGATCACTCTGGATCTATACACTTGGTCACATTTTTCTACATTATTTTTTGTGTGAGCTCCCTTTGAGTTCTATCTTTGTCTAGGTTTTCTACACCAACAAGAGAGAGAGATTCTAGATCTGAAGTGCTGAGGACTTCCAAGAACCCATCCCATTGAGGAGAATTGGAAACATCTTCTTGTTTTCCTCCCAGGTGCCCTTAATACAAAAATTCTTTCAAAAATTGTTCTTGTCTTGTCTATTCGATATATGGAGCAAACCCTTCTTTTTACTTCTTAATGTCTTTCTATGCATAGATATGGTTTCTTGTAGCTCTTGTCTTGATCAAATAACTATAGATTTGAAGATATTGGTAGCCACTTTTGATGTTAGGGCTATTAGTTATGCATAGCTAAAGTCGTCTTTTTTCGTACACATCGACAAAGGATTCATACTAACAGCATTCATTTCCCAGATCCGACAATTGAGGGTTGATATAGCATAGATTAGATGCATGACCTCCCTAAGGAAAAAGCCATGTGAAATGGGTGGTTTCCTATTAACCCCTTGTTGTACAGGTAAATCCCCTTTGTGGACAGAGGTGATCCCTACTAGCCCAGATCGGGTCTAGCAACAATCGTAGCATGCTAAGGCGCAGGTTCCTAATTACAATAAACCAACTTGCGAAGAAGGCCTACCTCAAGTCCAACGCTGTTGTTCATAGAGAAGATGGCATTCCTGTTCCCTTGCTCCAACAGATCACAATCCTTTCGCTTGCCGCGATCGAACACGTGCACACGCAAGAAACACAACAAACACAAGCGTAAAACCCGATATATGCAATTATGTATCATTCATAGAAGACACAACTCATGATCATAATGAACAACACGAGTGGAACCATAACCAATAGTCGCTTATCATTAATTCATCAAAGGAAAATACAACCAGGCTCTGACACTGAACCTTCCTTCGGCAGGTCGCCAGTGGAATACGTATCAGTAAATCTTTTCAGGAATGGGGAAAAGCCTCTCTCTTCGATCATCAATCTCCTCACTATGGATTTGGCACTATGAGGACTATCAGAGCTCTTGCAACATTCTTTAGGCTATGAAGGCTCTTGGAGATTCTTGGAGATTATTGGAGACTCTTAGAGACTAGATTGCAAAGAGAAATGGCAAGCTTATATAGATGGTGGAAGAGGAGTTGGGATCCCTGCAATCATGGGATTTTCCCTATCCTAAAGGAAGCTTCCATGAGAGGTGGGGAACTACTTCCTCTACATGGAAATCCAGAGCCAAACGTCCCAACCCAATTTAGAGACTAGTTCAGGAGTTGGTTAGAGTCAATCTTCTGCCATTTATTTTTAAAAAACACCCTTTATTAAGCCCCATGCGAGTGCGAATCTGAGACAGAGCGCCAATTGCCACGCCCTATTTGAATAATTTCCCCCATTGGTGCGGGTATAACACAAGCTAGTTGCGCCAAGGATGAAAAGGCTATTTTTAGGGTTTTTCACAAAGAGATGTCTTCAGGGAAATGGAAGTCCATGTCTAGGGGAATGCCATGAAAGTGTTTTCAGGTTATGTTACTACTCACAGGTCACGGAATGAGCCCTCAAATGTGTGGGATGGGGAATTGCAGGTACGGTGACAAATTGCTGTGTAACAGATGCCCCCTAAAGCATGAGGCCCGAAAGAGAGAGAGGGGTGAAATGCTTTACGAAAACATCTCCAACTGAAAACACTGCCATCGAAAAACCTGCATAGAAGAGTACAACTGATATCTCAAATACATTATACATATGTGGTATGGGCGCAACCATCCATAATAGAGTATACAAGAATCCAGATCCAAGGCATGGACGCAGCCATCCAATAAGGATCGATAAAGAGACTCAGGTATGGTCACAACCATCCAATTAGTGAGTCATGTAACCAATCATAATAATCCACAAAATCGTTGCTTGGATTCCAACAGACAAAATTTAGGGTCTTGCGCTCCATCTTGACCCGAACAAAGTACAAGTTCAAGCATGTGAATAAGTGAGTTGAAGTCGAACATGCAAGAACATCGCTTGATTACCAGCCAATGATGAAAGCTGTTAACAGACGCGAGAGGTACCACCAATAATGATAATGGCCCTCAAGGTACTATAGGTAAAATCTACGACATGTGAATCAGTGAGATGGTGTCAAACACCCGTAGAATCACTCGATTGGAGGCCAATGATGAAAACATCACGTCGAACACGAAGAACCTACCATTGAGGCGTGCAGGCTCCAAGGTACCAGAAGGGATTCTCTAGATCAACTTCCTGGATAATGAGCTGAAGTCGACAGGAAGTGATCTTGATCGAAGGTGGGCCATAGTGTTTCCCACATTATCGACGTGAGACAGAGGAACATAATGTATTTGTGAATCAAGATCAGATGAGAATCAGAGGAAGGTTGAAATTTTGCAGAGGTCAACTTCTCTTGAACATATCGGCGGCACGAAAGTGGATTTGGCAGTGTTTGACATCAAAATATCAAAGGTCATGATGATGAGGCAAAGAGCAGATAAGAGGTCAAAAGGGATCACCCAAACCCACGGAGGCCAGTGGAAAATGAGATGAGATGTCCCCAACCCGACACGAATGCAAACAAGTGCCATGTTCAAGAGTGACATACTGCCGACACGACAATGATGCTGGTTCCATTTTTCCCCACCATTCATGGCGAGTACCTCTTTATTTTTACAGAAGCTTGAAGAGCATACCATGTTCTTGTCATATAAGTTCGTCCTTCAGACAAACCCAACCTAGTACATTTAACGAGTCCTAGGAAGGAGAAACTCGAATATCGTCATTACGACTGAATCCAATGTCATCAGGGTTTAACGAGTCTGACAAAGGAAGAAATCGGTGTCTTTTCATGTTTAGAGAGTTTGAAAAGACAACAGAAAAGTAAACTCCAACGGTCCCTTTTCGTAAATAGTTCCTCAAACCCAAAAAGGTAGAAAACTATATCTAAGAAAACCTCCTAGTCTCAATAGGCTAGGGTATTCCTTTTTCGTAAGTAATTTATCCCAACCCGAAAAAGGGGTAAACGTATACTGGCTAGATGTCGTTTCACAACCACTTTAATGAGATCAAAACAAAAAGTGACTTAGCAATATTTTCATGTTTAGGGAGTTAGAAAAGAGCTGAAAGTTGACTCCTCCTAGAGGAACGAGTGGTATAAAGGGTAGCAACTGGTTCCGGTAATGGTGGAACTGCTCAAAACAAGTAAAGGTTAAGAGGCTGGCTAACAAGACCACTCATCGCAGCGGTTCCTCAGGAACAGGTAAAAAAACCAAGTGAAGGCATATGATCGGCCAAGCAGATAATGACGATGGAGTGAGAAAACCAAGGCTCATCTGGCAAAAACAGGTTGATAAAATGGCAATCACAAGAGGTAAAATGGGAAAGGTTTCATTTTTACACAAGCTTGAAATCAAGAAACTTTGCTTGAAGTTGGTTTCATTTTTACACAAGCTTGAAACAAAGATAAAATATGCTTGAAACTGGTTTCATTTTTACACAAGCTTGAAACAAAAACAAACTATGCTTGAAAAAGTAAGCATGCCCCCCAGCATGGTGACTCAATTCGAGGTGCATGCCCCCCAAGCTTCAGTCCATATGAAAGGAATATGGAGTGAAGGTTCAATTTACAATATGAAGATAAAGACTTGACTGGGATTTTACGAGATCTTATCAAAGAATCGAATTGAACAACAACATGTTTCATTATTTTAATGAGGTTGACACATTAAAAGAACTATCCTTAGGACACCTTGTTTTATGGTTTAAGGAGCTTGGCACAAGACAAGGAACTCTGCTCTCCAACCTTGTTTCATTTTTTAAGGAGCTTGACGCAAGACAAGGAGCTCTGCTCCGACCAGCTTGTTTCATTTTTTAAGGAGCTTGACACAAGGAAAGGAACCCTGCTCCGACCAGCTTGTTTCATTTTCTAAGGAGCTTGACACAAGAAAACGAACTCTGCTTCGACAACCTTGTTTCATTTTTTAAGGAGCTTGACACAAGACAAGGAACTCTGCTCCAACAACCTCATCATAATGAACAAGAATTCATCGCTTCCAAGAGTTCCACTCCCGATGGAAGGAAAATATCTTGGAAGTCTTGACCCAATGCCCCCAGCACACTATGCACGACAACATCATCACTGAGCACAAGCACGGGGTAGGTAGTCACATAGTTGACCTGTAGTGGGGCAGATACAATGGGTGGATAAAAACTAGGAAGGGATGATGGCAGTCCAACTGCCACATCAGGACCAAAGAACGAAAGTTGATCAATGGTCACGATCTGTCCTTTATGTGGAAAAAAGACCACATGAAAAAGGGAGGAGACAAGTGCTCCCATGGCATAGGTGTAATCATGCCCCAAGAGCAGATTGAAATCCAAGGGGCCTTGAACAACCATCACGTCCATATGGACAGTTTTACCTCCAAAAGTAACAGGTAACCTTGGAAGAATCCCCAATGGTTGACTAGTTCTTATGTTAAATGCCAACAGATTCTGTGTAATAGGCACAAGCGGTGGTGAACTGAAAGCTTTCCAAGTAGTTGAGGATAGAACACTAACAGTTGTGCCTTCGTCTATAATGGTGCTGGGTACAACCAGACCAAAGGCCTATATCGTTATCTCGAAAGCCACATAAGATGGAAGGCGGTATCCCTCAAATCGACTCCAATCAAAGGAAGCGACTAAACTACTTGGAGGGGCCACCATCGAACCGAGATGGTCTTCCCCTGGTGTTACATAAGAAGAAGGAGCATCCTCCACAACCTCCATCTCGAAGGTGGGAGGAACAACTTCTTAAGATATAGGGATAGGAGAATCTTTCTCCAAGTCTAAAGAATCTGAAGAAACCAGAAGAATATGAGGGATGTGAGATCCACTCTCAACGGAAAAGACCTGGTGCACCATAGACGGGGCTAGCTCAACCGATCCCACGACCAATGTTTGGTTGGGAACGGATTCCTGAATTTCAATTTCTGGGGGAGTGGGATCGACCAAGGATGTCTCTTGACCAATGGTAGGATCAGCAGGTGGAGGACTCAAAGAAAGCCGATTATAACCAGCTAGAAGGCATGGTGTAGAACCCATTAAATTGTCCAAAACTTGCTTGGATTCATCCATATATGGACAAAGGTGAATGACATGATGCTCTTCACACAACTTACAGGGCTTGGTAATCTTCCCCTATTTCTTAGGAGCCTTACTAGCACTAGCTGAAGACGTGCCCCCAACCTGACTCCCGGAAGCCAAAGGCAACGATAGACGACCGTTGGACCATTCTTCAAGCACCTTGGGAATGCCAAGGTAGTCTCGAAGAAGATGGTCTCCTGTGCACAACATGCAAGGGAACTTGACTTTCTGTGGAGGGTTGGGAGGTTTATCAAGAGGAGATGTTTTAGAAGCAGTAGCTGCAGCCTTAGCCTCTCTCTTATCGAACTTCTTCTTCTTTGTCTTCTTCTTCTTCTTCTTAGCCACCTGGTTACTTGAATCTAGACTTTCACTAGGTGAAGTAGAAGAGGAGGACGTAGAAACAGGTGAATAAGGGAAGAGTTCCACCTTGGAATCAACATGATGTTTTTCAGGTGGAGGAACTGATTGACCAGTAGCCGAGACATTTGGGACCACAAAGGTTGAAAACAACCAAACAGGCAACCCAACAGTTATCCCAGGAAGGGACAATGTTGCCATATAAGGAGCACCAACATTTCCAAAAGGAGGAAAAGGACCAGGATTCCCATCGAAGGGGATTCCTTGGTTACTGAACTCCAGGAAAGTTGCCATCAAAAACAATCTTCAGAACAACACCCTAAGGAAACTAAATTTAAAAAGGAATATTTTGTGGGCAGTTAATTTTTAAAACATTGAAACAAAACTCTACCGTTTCATATTTTAAGAGTCAAGAAATAGGAAAAAGGTGACTCTATCACTTTTAGATTGGAAACAATCTTGAAAGGACAAGCTCTTGATGATCTTTTGAAATTTAATGAGTCAGAAAATATCAAAATGACTACTCTGGTAATCTAGGCAAAGGGTGTACCAGATATCCGTGAACTGCAATATACACCTTGGTTTCAAAATGAAAGAGAAATCAACCAAGGACTTAACGTACGTGCAGGAAATCTCCCCGAATGCTATGTCTGGTGTATCACGGGTATAGGGCGGTAGACTCAGCTTCCTATGGATAAAGGATAGAAACCTAGTGGGGTCTCCCTTTATATACGTGACAGTATGGGGAGCACAAGTCCGTACTAGTGCTGTCTAAATCCAAGAGGTGAACGATAGCTACTAGGTTTAAAGACGCTCGAACACGTCTCTAGCCTAGACCTCTAAATATTTCGTTAATGTTTCAATGTTTCCTTAGTGTAAATTGAATAAATTTTAAGGTTTATCTTGAATTATGTTTCAATTTTCAGGCCCTAGCGAGTGTCATCTGACAATCTCCTATATGCAGCTATATGAGAAAAGAAAACTTTTCAATTCGATGAATGCTATCTAGTTAAGGGAAGAGTTTCAAAAAACGATGCGACATAAAACAACACTAAAAACGAAATATTTTCCAAACTAGATGACTTTCACTATCCAAAAGTAATTTCAAACATTCAACGATGCAAATAATGCAATGTAATCTATGCAAAATCCTCTTTTTCGAAAACTATGCAATTGTAATCTATGCACAATTTCCTTTTCTTTGAAATGATAAGAATGCACTCAATGCATTTTTCGATGAAATGAGAATCTACTTAATGCATGCTTTTAATGAAAGAGAATGCACTCAAAGCGATTTTTAGTTTTCAATCATTAAACAATGTAATCTAAGCTCAATGATGGATCTCAAAAAACACTTTTCAATGCAATGTGATCTAATGCATTTTAACGAAAAGGAAACTATGAGACGAAAACTAAAAGAATTAAAATCTCCTTAATGAAGGATGAATGCAAAAGAGATGTAAAAAAACACTAATAATGCAATCGTTGTTTCAAACACTTTGTCATGAAATCCCTCAAAAGGCAACAAGACATATGAGGTCAAACACAAAGAGGACTTCCAAAGCAAGAGATCGAAACAAGGCATTCATTCCCTTTTAAATCAAAAAATCATGGAAATATGGCATTTCAAACAATGAGCAATGTAATCTATGCTCATACAGTGAAAATACCAGAAGGGAAAGACACACTGGTGAAGGATTTAGGGAAAAAATCTCAATTTTCACACACCCTGAAATTGGCACGACTTTGTCACTGACAACTAGTACCAACTGACGCGACTTTCTCACTAAAAACTAGCACCAATGGAAAATTGGTGCGGGTTGCTAACTGAAAACAAGCGCCAACACTTAAAAATGAAAAAACAAAGAATTTCTCCCAACCAAGACCAGACTCACCACTTCAAGCAGTATCTGCAAGACTCAAATGAACCATGTAATCTAGGCTCAAAGCGAGACAAAGAGAAATTTGAATGAAGAAGAAGCGAATCACTCAAATAACACAATCAAATGATAGACAACCACCAAACGAATGCAGAGAAGCAATCACAAAGTTGACTGAACAGATAGAAACCAAAAACTCCCATGGGAGGCTCGACACACTATAGCACCTAGATGCCCTAGGGCTAAAATGTAAAATCGATAAAAATGGGCAAGCAACCAAAGGATGAAGGTCACAGTCAGTGAAAAAATGCTCCAGAACACTTAGACAGTCGTAAGAATGAAACCAAGACTACAGATCAAGCTTAGAAAGCTCAAAACCAAGCAAACCCTAGCACCTTTCAGCATTAGCGTGACTGTCAGGCGGAGTCGCCAATTTGTTGTAGAGGTAAATCCCCTCTGCTGATAGAGGCGATCCATACTAGCCCAGATCGGGTATAGTAACAATCGTAACATGCTAAGGCACAGGTTCCTAATTACAATAAACCAACTTGCGAAGAAGGCCTACCTCAATTCCAACGCTGTTGTTCGTAGAGAATATGGCGTTCCCGTTCCCTTGCTCCAGCAGATCACAATCCTTTCGCTTGCCGCAATCGAACACCTGCACACGCAAGAAACACAACAAACACAAGCGTAAAACCTGATATATGCAAATATGTATCAGTCAAAGAAGACACAACTCATGATCATAATGAACAATACGAGCGGAACCATAACCAATAGTCTGTTATCATTAATTCATCAAAGGAAAATACAACGAGGCTCTGACGCTGAACCTTCCTTCGATGGGTCGTCAGTGGAATATGTATCAGTAAAGCTTGTCGCGAATGGGGAGAAGCCTCTCTCTTCGATCGTCAATCTTCTCGCTATGGATTTGGCACTATGAGGACTATCAAAGTTCTTGCAGCATTCTTTAGGCTATGAAGGCTCTTGGAGATTCTTGGAGACTCTTGGAGACTAGCTTGCAAAGAGAAATGACAAGCTTATATAGATGGTGGAAGAGGATTTGGGATCCCTACAATCATGGGATTGGCCCTATCCTCAAGGAAGCTTCCATGAGAGGTGGGGAACTACTTCCTCTACATGGAAATCCGGAGCTAAACATCCCAACCCAATTTAGAGACCAGTTCAGGAGTTGGTTGGAGTCAATCTTCCACCGTTTATTTTTAAAAAACACCCTTTATTAAGCTTGGCACGAGTGCAACTCTGAGACAGAGTGCCAATTGGCACAGCCTCTTTGAAGAATTTCCCCCATTGGCGCAGGTATAACACAGGCTAGTCGCTCCAAGGATGAAAAGGCTATTTTAGGGTTTTTCACAAGGAGATGCCTTCAGGGAAATGGAAGTCCATGTCTAGGGGAATGCCATGAAAGTGTTTTCAAGTTATGTTACTTCTCACAGGTCATGGAATGAGCCCTCCAATGTGTGGGATGGGGAATTGCAGGGACGATGACAAATTGTTGTGTAACACCCCTCCCCTCCATGTGGCTTCTTCTCATTCGATCGCATGGGTTTTGATGAAAAAAACTTACCTTTCATTAGCCATGCAATAAACCACCTATTTTTCTAGGCCTTCGTAGTTTGAAAACCACCTTCCCCCCTGATCATGACTCGCATTCAATGCTGATCAATGCAAAATCATACATTTTGATAAAACCCTGGTTAATATGTTAATTCATTTATCTGTTGTGTTTAACTATTGTTTTTTCCTTCCCGAATGTATAAACCTGTGAAAGCCCCTAATACCCATTTTCATGCCCAAAACCTCCGAATTCACCAAAATGAAACATGTAAAAACTGCTGAGGAGTTGCACCTGCTCTAGTTCAACCACTGAAAGGCATCAATTTGACCAGAGACTGAAGAAACACTATTAAAGTTGATACCTCCATACAAAAAGATATTCTTTTGAGATTCAAACCTACAACTAAATACAAAAAACCTTTTAAAAGAAAAGAAACATTCTAAAGTCAAGAAATTAAGCACTCAAATTGCCCAAAAGTCCCAAAAACTGGCCAAAATCTGACAAAATTTTCCCAGAAACCCTAGAGTCCACCACGCACCATTTTCAAGGAAAGTTATAATTTTTTCACAGTTTTAAGGGTCAATTTCAAGTTCTAAAAGGCAAGAAATCCTCTACAGCTGCCCTAACCTTCTATAAATCATTTTTCAGCAGATTTTTAGCCCATTTTACAGTCAAGAACTCATAAAACCATTGTTTTCTATTTTATACCAATTTTTCAAGCCTCATAACTTATTTAAGAAAACTAATTGAGCATAAAATCCAAAAATACAATCTATTTTGCTAAAATTTCCCAATCAAGCCTCTGCTATAGTAAAATTGCCTCTAAAAATAGTTTAAACTTGCAGAAGCCAAACAAAATTCCTAAAAAATAGAGTGTAAACAAGTCTGAAGGTTGTAAAACTCCTATGCCTACCCCTGCCATGACTCTGAATACTGCAATTGTAGTCAACCCATTACAACCCCCAGTTGTTGATATTGAGCATATTCCCCAAGCTGACATTAACTAAAAAATATATGATCCTATAGTTGAATTCAATCTGTTGGATATCCAAAACTAGTGTTTCGAAAAATCTTTAGAGGATCATGAATAATTTAACATTTGTGAATCCAATTTACCCAAATATGTAGTCCCCCTGACTCACCCTTGTCAAGAAGTTGTCACATTATGTCACCAGTACTGTATTCCTGAAAAAAGAGTTATTGTGAATGCAAATATATATGTCCTATTTACCATCACTGCAGAGTCAACAAACCAAATGTTGTAGCTTCAACCACACCCCCAAGCAGTCCAGTTGTCTATTGAAGCCCTCACTAAGCTATACATTGGCTTGGACTTTCCTAAAAGGGTTTTGATTTTTCAAACTTTTATGCATGTGCATGTTGAAATTCCCAAGTTAAACCCTCTTTATTCAACTGCCAAGTTCCCTGAAGGTTCAAGGCATGTAATCTCCATGCTTTCCTTCATACTTGGGTATTTCAATGATGAGCACACTAATGAATCTATCTTGGGATTTTTGTCAACCTTTTCTCCAGGTCAACCACCTTCAGTTATATTTGACTATGGTAGCATCATTGCATATAGCGCTCACTATCAATTGACTAATTTACAGCTTGAAGGAGTATTTAGATATACCTCCTATCTGTTCAAATTTTTTCTATTCTTTCAATCAGAGAGATTTCCTATTTCACTTCAAAAGTTGGATATAGAAGGAAAACCTATATCAGTTATCTTCTAGACATCCATAGTTAGAAAATAAGGCACAAACTTCAGTTATTCAGAGTTTGCAGAGTTTTTTCTACATCCATTGATCACCATCTTGACAAAAACAAAGCAGCCTAGAATCAGTGAGGAAATGAAGAAAGTATTGCAGCTATCAGAGAAGAGAAAAATGGGTGATTGGTATTTATATGAGAAATTCACCGAAATTAGAGTTTTGGGTTATAACTTGTTGCCTTAAAAGTTACCTAAGTATCCATCAATGAGGATCTTTGCCTTAGAATACATTAGGCAAATCCTAAATTCAGATTCAATTAATTTTATGGCAGCCAAAAAGAAGACCCAATTCAAACTCAAAAATCAAATTGGACCTTTCATATGTAATCAAACAGATGCATAAAAGGAAGCAACAACTCAACTACTGCAATATAAATTAGAAGAAAGCTTCCCATGGAATTATGATCCACAAGGGATCTTAAGTAAACTAAGGGTAAAATGTAAATTGACACCCTTTATCCATGAGTCAAATCCATAAATAGAGAAGTTTGCTAATAAAATTGAGTGGGTTGAAAATACTTTAACATAGGCAGTTAACCAAAGGAATACTAGTGACACTTTGAAAATTTCCAAATAGCCAGAGACATCCACTAAGAGAATCAGAGAAGTATGAAATCAAGCACTTATTTGTCATCAAGCCCACATTTTCCAAGTACACTGAGGCTGATGAGAATTTTAGGAAACTCAAGAATATCAAAATTCCTAAAAATGAGGAGTGGCAAGCTTTGACTGATTTTCTATGAAAAATGAAAGACAAACAAATGAAGAAGAAAAAATACGTTTGCTGATTTCACAGTCAAAACAGATTTCACAGCAGAAAGAAGTTTTACTAAGGTTAAAGAGTATAAGTGAGAAAGAGTATTAGTGAAAGCAACTTAGATTTTGAAAAATATCTAAAAGACCAGAAAAGAGGACACATGAGCATCCAGCTACTTGTTATCTTGAAACAGTTTCGATTTATTTTGAATAAAATAGGAAAGCTTGCTAATTTGTTAAGCAAGATGTCACTATTATTGTTGTAAGATAATTTATTTTCCTAAGTTAATTCCTAGAATTCATCTAGGATATTTTTTCAAACATTATGTATAAATACTTCACTCTTTTGAATTATTTGGTGTGGAGTAAAATTGCTGGAGATTATTATAGATATTTTGGTTGATTTCGATTTCGATTTTGAGTAGTAGACTGGATCACCTATTTGGCATCATACTTCAGGATCCTTGTGATAAGCTATCTGGAGTGAAGTACTCTCTTAAACTTTTCATTGTTATCTTCTTTTGTTAGATTCATACATCTGTGTTTTAATTCTAAATCTGAATGTATAACTAGGATTATTACTACAAGACATGTTAATAGCACCCTGTTTTTAACTAGTTATCATTTCTTTGTTTTCTTCTAATTTATGGTGTAGGGGACCCTTAATTTCTCCTTCTCTCGTTTGACCTCTATTTGATACTTCCCTTTTCTGGATTTAAGGATTCTTAAGTGCCCTTTATCCCGATCATACCATCTCAAAAACCAATTTTCCAACATCTCCAAGGGTTATCTACCTTTCCCTGCATATATTTGACCTTTTAGGCCCTGATGCTAGTTCTGTTAGCTTGAATTAGACTCCATAGCCCAATGGACAAGTATATTTCCCTCTATCTACCCTCCAAGTGAAATTTTCCCACCAAATCCAACAAAACCAAACCAAAATTTCACTTTAATAACTAGCCTAATATTCAAACTAAAACAAAGTTAAACTTGAAAGAGAGAGCCCTCTTTGAACCCTAGGAAGGCTATATCCTAGAGTTTGAAGTAGGTTTGTGGTTACCTCTAGTATTCTTTAACTAAAAACCAAAATCCCACAACTTAAGAATTTACTAGAGTGATAACATTATTGGCGACCATACTGGGGAAAATAACCAGTCCTCGGTCATAAAATTAGTCTTAAAGGAATCATTTAATTCATCCTTTTACTTTAAGATTATTTTTATAGGTTGTGGGTATTGAAAAAGTGTAATTCTGGCTTCTAGGAAAGTCTATTATACCAGGCCTAACCTGGATCCTAAGCCTGCTATTATAGTAGACGACCTAAAAAATTGGTAAAAAGAAAAAAAATAGAAAATTTAGAGGCTGAAATCTCATTAGTAAGATTCAATTCATTACCAAGTAAATTAGTAAGTATACAAAAAATTGATTTTGATCTGAAATTTGAGCATTGTTATTTAAAAGTAAATTTTAAATTAATTTAAAAATTGTTGTTTTGGACCCTGCTTTTATTTCATTTTTGAATTCAAAACAGAAATCTATTGCAGTAAGTTCTAAATCTAAGAAAGTTGAATATCAGACCAAGGTTGAGGAAATTAATGTTACTATTCTAAAGGATATTGATGAAGCTATTGAATTAGCTCATTTATTGAGTTATAAAAATAGACCTTCAGTTTCTCAATTACATACCACAATAATTCTAGCTAGAGATTCATCTCTTTATGCTATTACATCATTCATAAATTCTACCACCAACTCATCTACAGATCCATTCATCCCTAAATTACCTCTAAAACTTATAGTTTTATTTCCACCAATCACTTCATCCACTATATCCATTAGTTCACCTTTTGATTTCTTAAAAACATCATCCTCATTTTCGAGCACTTCGAATACAATCTATAGTTCATCCACTATCATTTCTAGCATAGCTCCAAGCAGTTCTACCTTACCTCCTAGTCAAGCTAAGCTTCAAGCTATGGCTGCTATATATGCTCCCCCTATCCTACCACAGCAGCTTCATGATATGCCACAAGAGTATCAAAATAAAATGCCACTGTTTGATGGCACTACCCAATATACTTCTCAACAACATATTACTAAGATGATAGACTTCTTTGAAATTTATGAAATTGATGATTCAGATGTTCAAATGAGATTGTTTGCTCAAACTTTAACAGGAGTAGTTAAGAAGTGGTTTAAATATTTAGCTAATAGTAGTGTAACTGATTTAGTTGTCCTTTGTACTTTGTTTTTAAATAAATATGAAAAGAAAAATAATCCCCTCCAAATTTTGTCTGAATTTTATTCTTTGAAAAGAGCTCCAAATGAGTCAGTCCAAGATTACTGCACCAGGTATAATAGTGTCTATAATTCTATTGCTGCAAATATTAGACCTACTCCTTATTACGTTCTGCTCAAATTCCCCGATGGATTCGACAGAGATATGGCTTACCAATTAAGGGAAAAAGATGCAGACACCTTAGAAAAATGCAAACGAATTTAGTTAGTGTAGAAGTCAACATTCTAGCCATAAAAGTTAGACTTAGAAATGAAAGAAGAGTGAAAATTAAAGAAAAAATGCTAATTCAAACACAAAAATGGATGTTATAGCTAAAAATTTATAAATATTGATTGATTGAATAGATAATATGGAGAGAATACCTCAGTGGGATAACCAACAATAGATCAGAAATCGCAATTTTAGAAAAAGCGTAAATTTTGGAAAAGCAAAACAAGCATCCCCATCCCAAACAATTAGGCCACCATTCCAAGAGAACTATGCTGAAAGTTCTCAGAATAATAATGATGATGAGGAGGATACTATTAATCTAATGGGAATAGATGACAACAATACCATTTTCCTTACTTAGGAAGATCAGGAATTGTTTGACCTTCAACAGCTTAAATTAGATTCTAGTGGAACCTTTGATTATAAGCAAGGTTATGACTATGAGATAAATGAAATACACAGCTAGTATAACCTTAGAAACAAGGAAAAAAATGAGTCTTCTACTAAAAAATCTTCCCAAACTCACAATCAGAAAACAGTAGAAGCCCCTAAAACAAAAGTTCTGCAAATTCTCCCAAGGGAAAATAAGAAAAAATCAAATTCTTCCCAAAACATTTCTAGTCCTAAGAAAGTATTAGGCCTTAAAATTGTTGATATATTGATGAAGTTTCTCAAGCTACAAAAGATTCTTTAAAATCTACTACTGCTAAAGCTTATAATTCTGTAAAAACAACAAATTTAGATTCCAAAAATCCTTCTGTTGATCCTAAAAGAGTAGACCCAAAAAATGTTGCTTCAAAAACATTTGTTGAAAATTCTAAGTCAGAAAGAACATCTACTACTTCACAAACAATCCCTGAAAAGAAAGTTAGAAGTAGTAAAACACAAGAAACACAAACATAGAATCCTAAAACAATTGAAAATCAAAAAACAACTGTAGAAAAGCAAGACAAACCAATGCAAACTATAGTTACTAAAGAAGAACTGATTCAAATCAGTAAAACTCAACATGCATTCAACATACAATCGAAAATTGTAAAGCTTAAAATACCAATTCCTTTGACTGAATTGGTAAAGAATGACTTGTATAAATCAACCATAACTGAAACATTAAATATGAATGATGGAGAAGACTCCATAAACCTAAATGATGATCAACCAGAGTTGATTTTTGGCCCAAATGTAAATGGAAAACATGCCGATGGTGCAGTTCCTCCATTTTATATCAGTCTCACCATTCATGATGAAATTCTACATAACATAATGCTAGATTCAGGAGCTTCCCATAATTAAATTTCTAAAGCCATCATGGAAACTCTCAATCTATAAATTACAAGGCCATACAAATATTTGTTTTCTTTTTATTCTAGTAAAGTTAAATGCTTAGGTTTAATGAAGGATTTATGTGTAACACTAGTTAAATACCCTGGTAAGAGTATATTAATGGACATTGTAGTAGCTGATATCCCACCAAAATATGGTATGCTGATTTCTTTCTCATGGGGAGAAAAGTTGCAGGGATATCTACAATTGGACATGTCTTATGCTACTATATCAGTGTTTGGCTAGCCTAAAAAGTTATATAGGGAAAAATTAATGAAGTACACGGTCAGTAGTGTTGAAAGATCTATAAATTACCCCATTTAATCTACACCAACTGACCTTCATTCTTTTATCCTATGTAACTCTGAAACCAATGAAATCCAAACTGAAGTAGTGGATAAAAAGAGAGAACCAAACAATGATAACATTTTTCATGAATCTCAATGGCATTTAGACTTTGATGGTTCAGTAAATAAGTTAGGAGTAGGAGCAGAAGTCTGGATAAAAAAGATGGAGACCAATCATTCTGAAGGTCATGTTTTCAGGTTAAATTTCAAATGTACAAACAATATGCCCGAGAATGAAGCCGTCATCCTAGCACTCCAAATCATTAGGAACTGAGGAGGAAAACTAATTTTAATCATGGGAGATTTAGATTTGATCATAAAACAAGTAAATGGAGTTTATTCTGTTTACATTCCTAGACTGAGCAGATAGAGAGACATTGTCATAGATTTAACTGATGATTTATTGGAATGTAAGTTTGTTGTTATACCTAGAAAGAAAAATATACAAGCTCATTGTCTTGCAAATTTTTCTAGTACATGCAATTTACCATTCCAACCTAATCACAGATATACTGTTGAAGTCAAACATAGGCCAATAATTCCAGATAATCTAATGTATTGGTAGATTTTTTCTCAGGATGAACAAATTTACAAGTTTATGAACAATGAAGCAGAATTTTAGAATTTTATTATAGATACAGATTTTACAATAAATCATGATTTGGATTGTCAAATAGATATAAGTGACTTAGATGTAAATAGAATAAAGTTTAATAAACCTACTAGATTAAGTCACACTGATATAGATAGCTTAGAGAAAGTAGAGATTGAAGAAATTATTGAATATGAATCAGATATATCGAATCTTAAGGATAATTTTTTATCTAAAGGTTTAACCCCCATAGAATATCTTTTTGACTCCAATGATGTAGCTAGAAAGCAAAAAGTGGAGCCAGTAAGATCTGACATAGAAGAATGTAACATTGGCACAGAGTCAAAACCAAGGATAATCAAAATGTCCAAGATTTTACCTCAACAAGAAAAGTATAAATATTTTGAGCTTGTAAAGGAACATCAAGATGTGTTTTCTTGGGATTATGAAGATTTAAAATCTTATGATACAAACATAATCCAACATAAAACTCCAATAAAAGAATATCAAAATCCATTCAAAAAAAATTTGAGAAGGATTAACCTTGTGTTATTACCTTTGATTGAAAAAGAGGTTAAAATAATGTATAATGCCCAGATCATTGCACCAATCAGGTATTATGATTGGGTTTCAAACCTAGTTCCTATACGAAAGAAAACAAGAGAAATTAGATTGTGTGTTGACTTTAGAAATCTTAACAAAGTATCCTTAAAGGATAATTACCCTTTACCTAAAATGGACCACATATTACAAAGGGTAGTAGGTTCTTCAAGGATTTCATTGTTAGATGGTTTTTCAAGATACAACCAGATCCTAGTTCAAGAAGAAGACCAAGCTAAAACAACATTTACTACTCCTTGGGGCACTTTTATGTATGTAAAAATGCCTTTTGGCCTAATGAATGCAAGAGAAACCTTTCAAAGAGCTATGGACATATATTTTTCAAAGGAAATAAATGAGTTCTTAGTAATTTACTTAGATGACATTACTGTGTTTTCCAAAATAGATAATGAACACTTGGATCATTTGAGACAAGTTTTTATTAAGTGTAGGAAATATGGCATCTCTTTAAATCCTAAGAAAAGTCTATTTGGATTAGAATAAGGTAAGTTACTTGGACATATAATCTCAAAATAAGGAATTAGGATAGAACCTGCTAGAATAGAAGCAATTCTGAACATCAACCCACCAAGAAAAATCAAAGAATTACAAGCCTTTCTAGGTAAGATAATTTTTTAAGAAGATTCATATCTAATTTAGTTGAGATAATTAGAGAATTGAATAACATGCTCAAAAAATATTCAGTTCTTAGATGGATTGTTGAGGCTAAATAATCATTTGACTCTATCAAACAAGCCTTAACTAAAACTCCATCCCTAATAAGTCCTGATTTTAAGAAAGATTTCATGATTTTTTCATTTGCTTCAGAACACACCATTGCTGTAGTTTTACTGTAGAAAAATGACCAAGGATTTGAACAACCCATAGATTTTTTCAGTAAAGCCCTTAGATATTCCTTGTTGAAGTATAACATTATGGAAAAACAAGCCCTAGCCTTGGTTAAGCCCATTAAAGACTACAGATTTTATATTCTCTACTCACACATTATTGCCTATGTCCCAAATTATGTAGTTAAAGACATTCTTGCTCAGGAAGCATTCTAATACCTCTTCATGAAAAATGATAGAATACAGAATTACAATTACAGATAAGGTGTGTGTTGACGACATCGTTTATAATAGTCAAACCAATGTGACATGTTGTCAACAATGGCTGTTAATGGAAGAAGAGGTAAGTGGATTGCCACTATCTTGGAATATGACATAGAGATCAAATCCACCAAGCTCATTAAAGGCCAAGGATTGGCCAGACTTATGGTTGAATCCAATTGTAATGCCCTAGACATAAATTCTATTGCTCAAGTAGATGATCAGGAAGAGATGGTGACTCCATCGATCTGTGAAGCTTTTTCACACTCACTTTCGTATACAGATATCATATTTGTACTCCAAAACTTACAAGCTCCTCCTGGATTTTCAAGAACCAAAGCTAGATTTTTAAAACTTAAAGCAGTAAGATTTTGTATCTTAGATAATGTACTTTTTTGAAGAGATCATAGTGGGATTTTACTAAATTGTTTACTAGAGGAAGAATATGAAAAAATATTTGAATAATTTCATGCAGGTGACTGTGGAGGACATTTATACTGCAAAACTATTGTTGACAAGATCTTGAGAGCTGGTTTTTACTAGCCTACCTTGTTTGCTGATGTCAAAAAATATGTTACTTCATGTCATAAATGCCAAATTTTTTAGGGTAAGAAGAAATTATTGCCCCTCCCTTTAAAACAGATTTCAACTGAAGTGCCATTTCAAAAATGGGGTTTAGACTTCATTGGTGAAATTCACCCTCCCTCTTTAGGCCAACATAACTAGATTTTGACAGCCACTGATTATTTTTCCAAGTTGATTGAAGCCATACCTTCCATACAATCCACAGATACTGTCATTATTTCTTTCCTAGAAAACAACATCCTTTCAATATTTGGATGCCCTCAAAAGATAATTACTGACAATGCAGCAACACTCAAATCCAAGAAAATGATTGATTTTTTCCACAAATACCATATTACCTTAGGTGATTCCACTGCATATTACCCCCAAGGTAATGGCCTAGCTGAATCCTCAAATAAAATCCTTGTAAATATCATCAAAAAATTACTTGAAGGTAATAAAAACACTTGGCATAAGAAGTTAGTCAATGCCTTATGGGTAGATAGACTTACTACTAAGAAATCCATTGGTACTTCACCTTACCAACTAGTTTATGGAATAGATGTTGTTTTTCCTTCCTCCCTAGGTGTACCAGTGATGAAAATTATCCAAGAATTACAGGTTGAAACAAATGACATCCAAAGAAGGATAAATCAAACTATTCACTTGCAACAAACAAGGGAAATTTTTTTATATCAAATCTAAAGTCAGTCAGGATAAGATCAAGAAAATATATGATGAAAAGAGTAAAGAGGATGATTTTTACATAGGAAATAAAGTGTTAAAATGGGATTCTAAAAGAGAACTCAAAGGAAAACATGGAAAATTTGATTTTCTATGGAAAGGGCCTTATGTAATTTATGGATATAGAGGTAATAATGCTTTCTTTATGAAAGAATTGGATAAAAGATCTACAAGGAGGACTAGTTAATGGTAGAATTGTGAAGCACTACTTATAACCTGAGTTAACCAATAGTTATTTTTTATTCACTTTGATCATTGTACATATACATTGCAAAGTTTAGATTGGATTGGATGTTTCCTTAGCAAAGTTGAAGCCCAAAGATAAGGCCCTAAGCTTTGAAAAGGTGAATATCATAAATATGAATAAGTTGCAGATATTAGAAGACTTTTACATGGTCATCACAGTCAAATTTCAAAGGCTACTAGTCTCAGAGTTATTGATATTTCACCAGGAAATGTCATCCCCATGTGGAGCCACTGTTAGGGTCCTATAATAATATGGTTCATATAATTTTGAATTGACTTTGATAAGTTTTGTAAATATGTACATACCTTGATTTCTGTAAGTTTTTTTCCCATATTTTGAAAAAAAATGAAAAATAATAAAAAATCAAAAAGAGGGTAAAAAGTCCTAAAAGAAAAATCAAAGGACTTAGGAAAATATATACCCCAAACGAAAAGAAATAAAACCTGCAAGTGAGCAAGTCCAAATGCCACTACTTTTACTTTTACTGCAAAGAATAATGATTATGCGCAAAGTGTCAATAAATGCCATAATCCATGATCAACTAAACAGTTTAATCTTAACTTTTCATGCTTTCAATTTCATGCTTTAGAGAGAGAATAAAATATTTGTCAAACATTTTAAACTTGACAAATCAGTAAATAGGTAGAGAATAATGAAGAGCTTAATAGTTTAATCTGAGCCCTTGGATGAAATAAGGTATATTTAGATAGTTTTATTCTTTGAAAGAAATTTTTTTAAGGTTGCAAGCCTAAATGCACGTGAAAAATGAAGAAAAAATGTTAGAAATAGAAGTTGGGTAGGTAGAAAGTAGTGGATAAATCATGTAAATAATACATCATTGGGAAACATTTCTAATTTCCCCTCCCCCATGACTATTCAGTATTTTAAATCTATCAGTCAAACAGGCTTAGAGCATTTCTCTGACTTTTGTTGGGACCGGACCCAAAGCTCTATGACTAGCTAGTTAAAAATATTGAGTTCTTATGATAAAACCTCATTTATCATCATTTACCCTTCATTCATGTATTAAAACCCCTTTTTCCTAATTAAAAACACATTCTTACTTAGTAAAATTGTAACCCTAGAATAATTAACTTTATCCCTTCATAAACACTCATGAAAACCCACAAAATTACATTTATCCTAAGCATTGGTGAAGGAAATATAAAGATGAACAATACTTGATTTTATATATGATACTTAGAGATAATATGTATTTTTCTTTACATTTCACTCCCCTCTCATATTAACTTTTAACATATTTTATTAAATCCTTAAGAAGTACCCTTTCCTAGTTATTAATTCCATTATATCTAATAAACCCGAAAAACCCACTATTATAATGTTTAAGACCAAAGTCTATTATCCATGTGCGCAAATGAAAAATACCAAGATATAAAGCCCTTTGGTATAAACTATCTTTATTTTTTTTACCCCGCCCCTATAGTTTAAAAACCATTCAAAAGGGTTAAAAAAACTATATAATATAGCATACCATTACGCACATATGCGAAACCTTTTTTAGCAAATATTGCAAACCCAACCCACAATATATATACCAATGGATAAGGCTTAAAAACCTTGTTTAAAAGCACCTTTGCAATACCATCATTTATCCCGCCACTGTGTATAAATAAATCCAGATATATAGTTTTTAAACCTTTACCCCTCAACCATATTATAAAGATTTAAGCGCATCCTAACCCTTACACTGATATAATTAATCCTCGGTCCCACCTTTTCGCTCCAATGCAACTCCCAGAAAAATCTTGACCGTTCGAATTCATTTCCAGGATCTAACGGTTGATGGTTGATATCGCATAGATTAGATGCACGACCTCCCCAAGGAAAAAGCCACGTGAAATGGGTGGTTTCCTATTGACCCCTCCCCTCCATGTGGCTTCTTCTGATTCGATCACATGGGTTTTTATTAAAATAACTTACTGCTCATTAGCCATGAGATAAACCACTAGTTTTTCTACGCCTTTTTAATTTGAAAACAACCTTTCCACCTGATTGTGACTTGCATTCAATTTTGATCAATGCAAAATAATACATTTTGATAAAACCTTGGTTAATACGTTAATTCATTTATCCGCTGAGTTTAACAATTGCTTTTGCCTTCCCGACTGTATAAACCTGTGAAAGCCCCTGATACCCATTTTTATGCCCAGAACCTCCAAAATCACCAAAAAGAAACCTGTAAAACCTACTGAGGATCCACACCTGCTCTAGTTCAACTGTTGAAAGCCATCAATTCAACCAGAGACTGAAGAAACACTGTTAAAGCCGATACCTCCATACAAATAGGTATTCTTCTGAGATTCAAACCTGCAACTAAATTCAAAAAACCTTTTAAAAGAACAGAAATATTCTAAGGTCAAGAAATTAAGAAATAAAATTGCCCAAAAGTCCCAAAAAAAGTTCAAAATCTAGCAAAATTTTCCCAGAAACTCTAGAGTCCCCTGTGCACCATTTTCAAGGAAATTTATCCGTTTTTCACAGTTTTAAGGGTCAATTTCAAGTTCTAAAAGGCCAGAAATCCTCTGTAGCTGCCCTAACCTTCTATAAATCCTTTTTCAACAGATTTTTTGCCCATTTTGCAGTAAAGAACTCATAAAACCCATTTTTTCTATTTTATACCAGTTTTTAAAGCCTCTAAACTTATTTGAGAAAATTAATTGAGCATAAAATCCAAAAATATAGTCTATTTTGCTAAAATTTCCCAATCAAGCCTCTTTTTAGACTTGCAGAAGCTAGACAAAACACCTAAAAAATAGAGTGTAAAGAAGTATGAAGGTTGTAAAACTCCTAAGCCTACCCCTGTCATGACTCCAAATACTGCAATTGTATTCAACCCATTACAACCCCTAGTTCTTGATATTGAGCATATTCCCCTAGCTGACATTGAATAAAAAATAGTTGATCCTATGGTTGAATTCAATCTGTTGGATATCCACAACTGGTGTTTTAAAAAATCTTTAGATGATCCTAAAGAAGTTCACATTTGGGGATCTAATTTACCCAAATATGTAGTTCCCTTGACTCACCCTCATCAAGAAGTTATCAGATTATGTCACCAGTACTATATTCCTGAACAAAGAGCTATTGTGAATGCAAATAAAGAGGTCCTATTTACCATCACTGCAGAGTCAAGAAACCAAATGTTGTAGCTTCAACCAGACCCCCAAGCAGTCCCATTGTCTATTGAAGCCCTAACTAAGCTATACATTGGCTTATACTTTCCTAAAAGGTTTATGATTTTTCAAACTTTTATGCCACTACATGTTGAAATTCCCAAGTTAAAACCTCCTTATTCAACTGCCAAATTCCCTGAAGGTTCAAGGCATGTAATCTCCATGCTTTCCTTCATACTTGGGTATTCAATGATGAGCACACTAATGGGTCTGTCTTTGGATTTTTTTCAACCTTTTATCCAGGTCAACCACCTTCAGTTATATTTCACTATGCTATCTTCATTGCTGATAGTATTCACTATCAATTGACCAATTTATATTTTGAAGGAGTATTTAGATATACCTCCTATATGTTCCACTTGTTTCTATTCTTTCAATCAGAGTGCTTTCCAATTTCACTTCAAAATTTGGATATAGAAGGAAAACCTCTATGAATTATCTTCTAGACATCCATACTCAGAAAAGAACGCACAGAATTCAGTTATTCAGATTTTGCAGAGTTGTTTGTACATCCATTGATCACCATCTTGACAAAAATAGAGTAGCCTACAACTAGTGAGGAAATGAATAAAATATTGTAGCTATCAGAGATGAGAAAATTGGGTGATTGGTATTTATATGATAAATTCACCGAAATAATAGTTTTTGGTTCTAACTTTTTGCCTTACAAGTTACCTAAGAATCCATAAATGAGGATATTTGCCTTAGAGTACATTAGGCAAATCCCAAATTCAGATTCAATTAATTTTATGGCAGCCGAAAAGAAGCTCCAATTCAAACTGGAAAATAAAATTGGACCTTTCATATGTAATCAAAGAGATGCAGAAAAGGAAGCAGAAACCCAACTACTGGAATATAAATTAGAAGAAAGCTTCCCATGGAATTATGATCTACAAGGGATCTTAAGTAAACTAAGGGTAAAATGTAAATTGATACCCTTTATGCATGAATCAAAGCCAGAAATAGAGAAGTTTGCTAATCAAATTGAGTGGGTTGAAAATACTTTAACAGAGGAAGTTAACCAAAGGAATACTAGTCGCACTTTGGAAATTGCCAAACAACCAGAGACATCGAGTAAAAGAATCAGAGAAGAAGGAGATTATACTCCAGAGACTACAATAGAAATAAAATTTATAATCATTTACACCAAAAGGCCAAAACTCGATATATCATCTAAAGTTAAAGTAACAATAGATGTTGAAGAAACACAGACCTTCAATACCAACACTTAATAGCCAAAGACTAATGTAGCCACTGTAATCATCAATGAGCCAAATCAGAATCAAGAATATTTGAATAATGAAGAGACACAAATGATGGAAAGGCAAAAAAATATGGAGGCTTTTTAATCACATTCAAATGAGGAGAAAGATTTAGATATTAAGGAGAAATACAAGAAAATCAAATTGAAGAATGAGGAAATCAAAACTGAAATATATTCTCATTTTTTAAGGTAAAAGAGAGGTAATCAAAATAGATTCCTATTAGCATTTGATTATTCAACTAAAAAATTGATTATGTCATTATTACAACCTAGAGTATCAGTGCCAAAGATAGTTTCTGACTACAGGAAAGTTGATATGGAAGTATCTACAGACAAAATCCATGAATTTGATCAAATTGAGTTTCATAGGCAAACCTCAGAGGTGCTCTATTCCATAGTCACAACAAAATCTATTAGTGCTCATAGGCTTCAAAATACCATCTCTAATATGCTGGACCAAATGAAGATGGATAAAGCTTCATTATATGCAAACGATCTAAGGATAAAGGCCTTAGAAGATTTAGTATTACAGGTAGGATATGATCCTACAAACATCAAAGCAGTAGAAGCATTGGTTAAAAAGAAAAATGAGGACATAGCTGCCTTGAGGAAATAGCTCAAGCTTCCTCAAGGTGAGCATCCTCAGACACATTAAGTTTTACAGGATCAAAAGGAAAAAGATGAAATGATGAGTTTGATACTTCAACTAACAGCTCAAATTAAGGAAATGGAAGTTCAAATGGACCAACTTGCCCAAGAAAAGGATACATTTGAAGAACCAGTGATTCCCACAGTCATCCCAGTCATCACAGCATCAATGTCTTCCACTTTAGGAGAAAATTTGGAGCCCAAAGAGCCACTAGCCACTACAGTGCGAGTGATTTATTCAACAACTTTAGTAACTGAATCTTCTACAACAGTGTTGCCACCTACAGATGAAAGAAGTGAACTGGTAAAAGCAATGGAAGAGATGTCCTTGAAGACCAATGAAATCAACATATTGACTAAGATAATTGAAATTTTTGAGAAGAAAAAAAAATCAACACAGATAGATGCCAAAATACATGAAAAAAATTCCCACATATTGAGTGAAGAGGTAAAGAAGCTACAAAAAGAATTAACTCTGAAGGATCATGCTATCACCCTAGTAATTTCTTAGGTTGCGGGATTTTAGTTTTTAGTTAAAGAACAATAGGGGTAACCACAAACCTACTTGGAACAATAGGATCTAGCCTTCCTATAGTTCCGAGAGGGCTCTCTCTTTAAGATTTATATTTGTCTTTTTATTTATGTTTTAGGCTAGTTATGATAGAACAATTGGTTTTTTTTTAAAGATTTTGGTGGGAAAAAATCACTTAGAAGTAAACTATAGAGAAATATAATTGTCCATTGGGATATGGAGTCTAAATCTAGAAAGCAGTAGTATAAGTCAACGCCAAGAAGGTACAAATGTACAAGGCAAGATAGATAACCCTCAGAGATTTGGGAAAAGTGTTTTTGGTGAAATGGTATGATCAGGATAAAAGGCCATGAAAGATCCTTTGATCCAGAAAATGGAGGAAGGAGGTAAGGGTCAAATGGGAGTAGGAGAAATTAAGAATTCCTAACACTAGAAATTAGTAGAAAACATTGAAATGGTAACTAGTTAAAAATAGGGAGTAAAGGACTAGCCTATAGTAATATTCCTACTTACTCATTAATATTGAACTAAAATATATAATGGAATGCATGAAACTCAAGAAAGAAAACAATGACAAGAAGAAAGTACTTTACTCATCAGTTTATCACAGGGATCCTAAATTATAATGCCAGTTTAGCTTTGTCCAGTCTGCTACTTTGAAATCAACACATAAGAGCCTCCAATGTATCAGCAAAACATTTATAGTAATCTTAGCATACTTAACGCTTCTAATACAAAAGAATTTATAAAAAAAAATTGCTTACAAATATCCTAGAGAAATGTAGGAATACCTTTAGGAAATATAAAATATCTTTACAAAATTAGAGGGATAGCTGCTTAAAAAATCAGCAAGTTGTCCTGTTATCCAAAATATATAGAACAACTTTATCTAACAAGGAGCTTTTTGTTGAATAGTTGTCCTGCTTGCTCGCTGTTTAGGAAATATCTTTGTTTGAGTTTCCTTGGATGACACACTTTCCTCGGATACTATTTAATGATGCATCTTTAAACAATGATACACTTTGACTGATATTTCACTCTTTACTGCTGAAAAATATGTCTTACTATAGTAAAAAATCAGTCGACTGTTTCTTTATTTCACTGTTTCTGTTGGACAATTTTTATTGCGTTTTTCTTCACTGTTTTACCCTTTTACTGTTATACTAAATCTGTGAATTTTTTCCATTACTCTGCATTTGGAATTTTCACATTTTTTAGCTTTCTAATGTTCTCATCTGCATCTGTGTACTTGGAAAAGGTAGGTTTAAAAACAAAAATATGCCTAATCTCATGCTGTAGGAAAAACAAGTCTTCAAAATATTGAAGGATGACCTTTCCTATAGGAGTGCCCAGTGGTAGAGGTTTATTAACTTGTTCTCCTGTAAACTCCATTATCTTCATATCATAATCTTTTTGGGGCATTAGTTTCTCATTAAAGACATGAATGTTTGGCAAGCCCTTCTTTCTCACGTCTGTATACTTAACCATAAACTTTGTTATGGACATATTCATTGCTCCACACTACTCTTCTAGGTTGCTCATCAAATTTTTATTGGTCACACTCTACTGGATTCGTAATATTGTTTCAGTTCTGTCTTATACCTATAACTCTTCCCACTTTGCTCTGTTCTTACTTTTCAAGAAATTAATGACTTTTAAAGCTTGTGATGGCTTATAAGCTAACTCATCCTTGGTTTTCTGAATCTCAGTTTGGGCTGCTAACAGTAAGTCTCTCTGTTCATAGATGACTTGAATTGAAGGCTATTGAGAATGTATGTCTTCAATAATATTTGTCCAAAGATGATTCTTGATGTAGTAAATCTGTTCAGTAACTCTTAACTCCTTTTGTAAATTATTTATTTGTTCTTCAAGTCTTATGGCCTTCTGCTCATCGTTTTTAGCAGTTGTCAGTGCTATTTTGTTGGTGGCTTCAAGACTTTGAATTGTCTTCTTTAAGCTATTTATTTCATTGGTTTTCAAGGAATTGTCTTCTTATTTTTAATAATATTATATATTAAAGTGGCATCTCTAATAGTCCTACTGAAAATGGTGATTGGCCTTTCTACTTCATCTCTCTTTTGCATTAAACAGCAGCCATAGTATGCTCAGATGAAAACGAGAATATAATAAAATATTGAGTGTAGTCGGGACTAATCAGAACTGGGGCATTAGACAAAGCAAACTTTACCAGATTGAATGATTTTATAGCTTCTTCACTCCACTTAACAGTGTTGTCTTTCTTCAACATATTGGTCATTTCTCTCAAATGCTCAGCCAGATTACGTATAAATCTGCGTAAAAAAATCATCTTACCATTGAAGGCCTAAATCTCTTTCTTGTTCCGTGGAAGATCTATGAGCTGAATTTCCTCCACTCTGGCTGGATCTCTGTGAATTCCATCTTTAGAGATGATATGCCCGAGAAATTTACCCTCATCCATGGCAAAAAGGCTCTTTTTGGGATTCATAGAAATCCTAAACTTTCTGCAACGCTGAAAACCCACTCTTAGATGGTGCAAATGCTCATCATCTGAACCTGAAAACACTGTCAAATCATCCAAATAAACAACAATAAAAACATCTTTTTCATTTGCAAAAGCAATGTCCATTGCACGCTGGAAGGTGGCTCCAGCGTTCTTCAGTCCAAAGGGCATCTTAGCATATTGGAAGGTTCCCCAGGGTGTTGTGAAGGCAGTTTTATCTTGGTTCTTCTCATGCACCAAGATCTTGTTATACCCTGAGTAGCCATCAAGTAGTGACATCCTAGATGCTCCAACTACTCTCTGCAGAATATGGTCCATTTTCGGAAGTGGGTAATTATCCTTTAAGGATGCCTTATTCAAGTTTCGAAAGTCAATACACAGTCTGATTTCTCCAGTATTTTTACGCACTGGGACCAAATTCAAAATCCAATCAGAAAATCTAATCGGAACTATGATTCCTGCTTTGTACAACATGTTTACCTCCTTTTCAATTGATGGCAGCAGCTTTGGATGATTCTTCTTAGCTTCTATCTGAAAGGCTTCTGATCTGACTTGATAGGAATTGTATGCTGAATTATTTTTTTATCATACACTTTCAAATCTGAATAATCCCATGAAAATACATCAGAAAATTCAGAAAGAAATTTAACATACTTCTCCTTTACCTCAGGGGATAATTCCTTTGACAATTTGACAAACTTGAGTTGATTAGCTGTTCCAATATTCACATCTTCAACTCCTTTCTTTGTGGGAACCAATCTTGGTTTCTTTGTGACATCATCCTAATCAAAAAGCTCCTCCAGAGGTATGAGACCTCTAAGAATTACATTATCCTTTAACTGCAATATGTCCATCTGGTTTTCTTCCAACTCCTGATCATCAACCTCATACTCACCCTCTATGGGAGTATCTTTGAATTTTCCATCACCCTGCAAAAATGCATTAATCTCATTATCATCCCAAAATACTTTCCAATACCTTAAATTGTCCGAAACAGAAGGCCTATGTTTGACATAGATTTCAAACTTGTTGCTGGAGTTCATCGGAATCTTCAAGTTACTTGCAGTAGTGGCCAGGGAATCGGCAATCAGATTCTGCATCCAGGGCACTGCTGTCAAAGTATACTCTGGGAATGTTTTCAAAATGTCCAGGATTGCATTTCTGTATGCCCTCAATCTTGGATGTTTTGATTGATACTCTCCCTTCACCTATTTGATTATCAGTTTGGAGTCGCCATACATAGAAATCCTTTTTGCATTCAACTTCTTCAAAATTTTGAGACCTGCAATCAAAGCCTCATATTTTTCTTCATTGTTAAAGCAATCAAAAACTAACTTATAGGCACAAACTCTAACATAACTCGGAACCTTCTCAGGTTGAAAAATAGGGCTCCTAATCCATATTCCAATGCCAGCTCCATCCTTACCGACAGCTCCATCAAAATCCATACTCCACAGGCCTTCTTCTTCTTCTTGAAGATGTTGGAAATTTGTTTCCTTCTCTTCTTTACCTTGGCTGATTTCTAGTTGTTCATTGTCCCTTTGTTGCTGGCAGGCAGGAGGTTCAGAGATGTTTACTGCTTTGTCCTTTTCCTATTTGAGGACATCTTTGAAATTCTTTGAAATCTCAGGTATTTCATCCACTTCTACCAATTGAACATTATCATCATTTAAACCACCATCAGAATACAAGACAAAAGACTCTAAGTCTTTATGGACATCATTAATGGGATGACTTACAGGCTTGTCTTTGCTAGTAATCATATATTTCATCTTCTTTTCCCTATATAGCATTCTCAACTGGCCAAATACAGGGATAGTTGCATAAGATAAGTCAAGCTTCATGGTTCCCTTAAGTTTTGCATGCCAAGACCTAGATAGAAGCATTCCAAACCTTTGTGGGACATCAGCAACAACTACATCCATCAAGACATTCTTTGCTAGAATCTGATCTAAAGACACTACCAAATCTTTAATTAAACCAATAAAGTGGACCCTACTCGAGTCGAAGGAATACAAGTCATGATATTTATGAGTGATGTCCATGCCTAGCTTCTCCATGACAACTTTGGGCATCAAATTATGTGAGGCCCCGGAGTCCAACATAGCATTATGCAGGATAAACTCATGTACTCTAAGACTCAAGTAAAAAGGAGGGAATTCATTTTCCTCAGATTCTTCTATGGCTGGACCAAAAATAAGTTCAGGGTAGTCATCTTCTACATTGACCATATCGGAGACAGAATCTATTTGCAAGACTTTGGACACCTAAGTTTTATACACACTATTTTTTACCAACCCTGTGAGGGGCATAGACACTTTTAATTTAGAGATTTCATTTTCTAGATTAAAGGAGGGAGCTCTTCCTACCTCTTTAATGGGCAGGTATTTATTCTCTGTTGGCTCCTTTACTTCGTTATATTGTTTCTTCTCATTGGCTGTGTCAGCAACTGCAGGTGCTTTGCTAGAGGGAGGATCGTCCGGCTCCTTAGCTTTCTTCTATGCATCGTTTTTCATTTGGAGTTCCTTTCTCTTTTGAATGGGGCTGACTGTAACCTCTCTATTACTTAAAGAATACTGCCTTTGCTGAGCCGACAGAGAATTCATATACCCTTTCTGATAGTCATCATACTCCTCTTCCACTACTGTATCATTGGCCAAAATGAAATTTTGGTCTTTTTGAATGTCTAGAGTCGCCATTGTGTATTATTCGTCTTCTGTAAGGAAAATGGGTGAACCGTCTGTTGTGAAAAAGTGATTAGCCTCAATCACAGGATCATCGTCATATGAATATGTCCCTTGCACGTAGTTCTGCTGCAAAGGAGTTTTAATCTGCTGCTGTGGTGGCATAATTTGGTCCTGCGTTCTTTGCTCTCTTTGTTTAATTCTGAATTGCGGCTGCTGCCCTCTGAAATTTGGATTTCTTATTTGAGGCTCAGGTCTATCTGTAATGGTTAACCTATCAACCATTTTTTCCACTGTTTTGATCAGAGTGTCCATTTTACTGTCTGAAGTAGAGGCCTCCTCTTTTATTGTGACTCTTTTCTTGGCTCTGGCTCTTGCTCTTTTAGCCAACAGATTAACTTCAATGTTTACTGCTATCTTCTGCATGTCTTCAAGTGAAGATGGATCTCTTTCACGCAGCTGATATGCCATGTCAGCATCAAATCCATCGGGAAATTTTAACAATGCCAGTCCCACAAGAGGCTTCAAATTAGCTAGAATAGCATTGTATACAACATTGAATCTTAAACAATAATCTTGCACGATTTCACCCACATTTATTTTGATGTTCTCATACTTAGACAGAATTTGGAGTGGGTTCTTTCTTACCTCCCACCGGTCCAGGAACTGAGTGTGCAACTCCTGTAAAGTGCGAATTGTGCCTGGCGGTAGGGCTCTAAACCATTTTCGGACTTCGCCTCCAAAGCTTTGAACAAACAACCTCGTCGTTACATTCTCCGCTTATACCTCATGCAAATCAAAAAAGTCATTCATTTTATCAACATGTTGCTGAGCCATGATGCTCTGAGTGGCATCAAAAATAGGAATTTTTCTTTGGTAGTCATCTGGCATATCATTGAGGACCTGGGGTAAGACCAGGGGTGCATACCTAGCAGCCATAACTCTGGGTGGATTTACGACAGGACTTGTAGGATTTGAGGGCAGTGTTAATGGAGGAGATGATAATTGGGAGTCGACTGAAGGGAATGCTGATGAATTGGGAGGAGGAAAGACTGTTTCTGATGATTCTGAAGGCTCAGAGATATTAGTCACAGTGATGGACTGAGGAGAATTCGAAATGTAATCGTCAATGGAGGTATTTGCTCTTTGGACTTCAATATCTACAAGGAAGTCAGGATCTAGAACTGTATCATCAATTTAATTTTCAAATTTATTCCTAAATAAAGAAAGCTCAAAATTCTCGTCAAAGGAAAGGTCTTCTACAAAGAACCATTCACTGGGCCAAGTATAGGATCTGAAGATGGGTCTGGGGCTTAAATATCCTTCTTGTCTTCTAACAATTCTTGGGATAAGGTTCGCATTTTCAAACACAGGGGGAGGATTTGGATCTGGATTAGCCCTGGTGTATCTTCTGGAAGCCAATGTGGTCGAATGTCTATTTTACGAAAATCTTATTTTGCAGCCTAGCAAAATCTGAACATCATCTTTCAAAAGTCTGGAATTATTTGATGTACTGGGGAAAATCTTGCAAGTCAGATGTTATGTTTATAAAACTAGATCAGAGATTGACTGAAGCAACATTTATCTACTTATGCACTTGCAAAACAATGTGCAGTTCGAAGGCTACCTGGCATAACTTGAGGCTCCGTCTGTAGTTTATAAAACAAATAACACTGACAAACAAACAATCTTGAATTACTTCCCCAGTATGGTCGCCAGAGATGTTAGCACCTGAATTGGACCCCAGGCTGCAAAAGGAAATTCAGGGTAACAACTAAACCACGCTCAGCCTTGTAGCTAGCCCTACAAGGACAGGAGAGGGCTCTCTCTGTAAAAGAATATTCAAGGGAATACAATAAATGGACGGATATTAGGCTAGATAAAATGATGGAAAAGGTTTAATAAAATGAATTAATTTTTCAGGGATGTGTGGAATAAAAGGGACAGTTTGAAACTGGGAATTAAATCAGGACATAGGGTATTTCATGGGGCAAGATAGGCAGGAAAATTAGCAACTAAAATTTAATGAGGATGGGATGGAAAGACTGGTGCAGAGCTGAAAAGGGCACAATCAATGGATCCTTTTCAAACAGAAGAAAAATACAGAGTATGAATGATTTCCCAAGGCAAAGCATATAAAATGGATTCTACCTTTATATCGTGAAAGCATTCAAAAGGAAAAGTTTATGGATGAATGGAACACATAACAATTCACATATGAAACAAAGAAGAAAAACAAATGCTAACTCTCATACCACATGGATCCCAAAAATCAGAGCTGCATCTCTTATAAATTCCTGTCAAACTGTACAATGTAGCGCAGAGATGTTCTTCCACACTTTTCCCCTACTTTCTGAGTTACAGACTATTCAAACTGCTTTACAAATGATTTAAAATTACATTAAAGAGGCTGAAATGTGGGAACATAAATCCACAAGAAAAGGGAGTTGTTTTAACAGCTGAATAATTGAAATACAATCACAGTAAAGAAATACAACAATCTTCCCGTGAAAATAAGGGACATCATTGCATTTGACCACTTGGAGATTTTGTTGTTAGGCTGTATGCAAGAAAATAGGTAATCTAATCAACATATTTCCTATTTTGCTACTTGATGTAACAATATTTGTTTTAAATAAGCTCTCGGCCCTTTGACTATCGCTTTCCATATTCTGTTTGAATAAAATTGACCTTTTAATAAACATGCCTTCGGAATGAAACTTTGGCTTTAGTGAAGGGAAAATAATGAATAAGAAGGAAGGGAGAGGAGGCGGGACCCACGTTACAATCGTAATCGGAGTGAGCTGGACAGAGGGATATCATATTAATAAAATAGTCGTAATATTACAATCAGCGGTGCCATCGCAATTGGAATCGGAATCAGGAGAGGGGAGTAACATATTACAAATATTGTGATGCGATGGGGAGGAAGGCCTTTGTAATAAACAAAACAGATAAATTTTTAACCTTTACAAAGGAAAAATGGGTTTTGTAATGAATGGCAGAGGGTTTTAAATGGTGGGGCCTGCATAATTGCAATTGGAAATCGTGGAGGGGCACAACGCATAACAAAATGGGCCGATGAGATTTCGGAAGGGAAATGGGAAAAACCTTTGCAAAAAAAAAATGAAATATAACAAATTTCGAGTTTACAAAGGGGAAGGCCCTTTATATTATAAATGGCCAGAAGTACTATATGGTGGGCCTGGGGTCAATCGCAATCAGAAATCAGAGGTAGGCGAGATCAGGGGAAAGATTTAATATTTCCGAATGGAAAGGCCCGATGAGTTGTGGACCGTCCGATTGGCAGGGGAAATCGACATTTGGATGTGGATAGGGAGATTGGAAGAGTAATGCGATCGAAAGATCGGAGGAAGTGATGCAATCGAGTAATCGAAGGGAGTGATGCGATCAGGTAATCGGAGGGAGGGGTTTGCGATTGATCGGATCGGAGGATGGTGCGATCAGTGGATCGAAGGATGGTGCGATTGATCGTATCAGAGGATGGTGCGATCAACCGATCATAGGATTCAAATAAAATTTACGATTGTGATGGGAAGCAGGGGGTTTATAACATAAAACTTTATTATAAAGTATTATTATAAAGCATGGTGGGGAAGTGGTTGGGAACAGGCTGGGTTATATATATATATTCAAACCTTTTGAAATATTTATCATAAGTTTTCATTGGGAATGGAGGGGAAGTGGCTTATACGGTGGGAATTTATAATATAAAACTTTTTATTATAAAGTTCTATGGCATAGAGGGGAAGTGGTTTGGCATAATCGCATTTGTATTTAAATATTTATAATGTGATTTTATAATTGGAAAGGGGAAAAGGGATTTTATTAAAGAAATATAAAACTTTTAATAATATAAATTTTAAAGGGAAATAGGGGGTATATGAGGATATAAGGGCTTTTACTTAACCTAAGCATAAATTTCAATCCAGAAGTCAGTTTTGAGAGTGTAGTATACCGTTGGAAATCTCTTTCGGGCTCCTTCTAGTGGATCTACTTAGAGGATGATTTGGAACTGAACATACTGCGGAAAATTTCTCTAAAGGCAGGGAAATCACTTTGTGGAGATAATAGCTTCTGAATTGTGACTTATTACATATGATGATATAGAATTACATAATGAATAATAATAAAGGTGAAATATCACATTTTCACCTCAAAACATGGTTTTGAGGTGAAAATTACATCAAGCTAAATAAAATATCTTTTTTGATCTTCTAGTTGTTGTGACTTCTGACTTTATTGACTTCCTCATGACCTTGCTGATATTATTGGCCTATGACTCATTAATTTGACCATGGTGAGACCCTAGAAACTAATGAGACCTGTCCTATGACCTACTGATATGATTTTGAGAATAAAAGTGACTAATGACTAAAGACCATAAGAAGGAGAAACATCAAGTACCTCATGAGGGAAAACTGATAAAAATTACTACCATCAATGAATCCATGACCTAGCGGAATGGTGAAATTTATTTGGTATGAGACACCTAATATGCAAATGCAAAAGAGAAGTTTTGATCACTAATGGCAGTATGACTAGACTGACACTAACAATTTCTATGTCATATTCTAGGATAGTGGCAATCCACTTACCTCTTCTTCCATCAGGGCCATCTTGAGTAAGAATGTATTTAACTACTCAATTAGGGACATAGGAAATTATGTGGGAATAGAGAATGTAAACTCTGAAATCTTGTATAGATTTAACCAAGGCTAAGGCTTGTTTCTCCATTATGTTATATTTCAAAAGT